>BQNB010024138.1:0-61055 GCA_026074375.1 Tanacetum coccineum
TAAACGTACGAAATTAATAAAAACGTAAACTAAATTAAAAACTTTTATTCAAAAATTAAAAACATTACATAGAATTCAAATATTAAAAAAATATTACAAATAAAGCTAAAACTAAACATTACGAGACAAGTGTTCGTCTAAATCACCTCTTCTAAAGAAAAATAACTCACCAAGACATACGTAGAAAAGAAAATAAAAACACCTCTTATACGCCTATGCTATCACCTTATATCCAAATCGAAATTAAAATCGATATTGCTAGAAATATCGAGTCCACCAATCCATAAATTCCTAAAACCCAACCCGACATGTGCACGAGAAGGTTTATGTTTTAAGCCCTTCCATATATATGATTAGGAGATTCTTTTTCTTTTTGGTACATTTAAATTTATCAAAAGAACTCAATCTATTCACATGCTTAACTTCAACCTTATTTGGGTCTTCACGTTTGAAAGCTTTCTTTGATGACCTAAGCCCATTAGGTGGTAATGGAGTGAACTTATTCCATTGGGCTTTGTTTGCACAAGAGTCCATGTCATCACAGGTTTTAAAAACTTTCAAATTTGAAAAGAGTTGTTTATCCGTGCTTACCTCCTCAAAAACAAGGTCCCGAATCTTTTGACTATCTGACACCACAATGACAACAGCCTTTGATTCAGGGTAACTGAAGTGTCAACATCATGGGGCGCCTTTTCGGTAACGGTTCCTTCAACATCTCCAAAACCATCATCACCATGGTTGTTGTCGACGTCTCCATTGTGACTAAGAAGTACTCCAACCAAACCTGTTGTTATTGGACTACCACTGATGATCTCATCTCCTTTACCATTAATTTCTGGATCTGAAGGTTTAACATCTTTGTCATCATCACCCGGATCTTGTTGTTGCATCACATCCTTTGTAAACACTTCCTCCACATTAGGATTTAACTGTTGTTTTAGTTCACCGCAATTACTATTAAACTCACCCTCAACAATGGGGTCTATTCTATCTGATCCAAGATCAAACGCATGCTTCAGTTTTTCACCAACTTCGGCACTCATTTCAGATTCAAGGCAATTTGTTGAGGAATGGTGTCCTTCCTTTTCGTTTCTAAATTCGAGTAAAATCCTCGAACCACCCAAATGATTTACCTTGCAATCTGAAACATTGAAAGGCTGGCGAAGAATTGATTGAAGTTCTGATGTTGTGTGTATCACGATAGATTCACCAACAGCAGCGTCTTGTAGCCATCCGGTTAGATTTTTTGATGGTATTTCATCCGAACCGGAAGGGTTACCATTCATTTTCCTCGCCTTCTTGCATCCTTGCCTAAACTTTTGATCCAGCGGAAGCAACGACTAGGGCATGGACAATAACAGATCCGGAGATAGACCTTCTACTAAAGTGGAGTCACCACCATATACTGAAAAAGAAGGTAGCAGCTACATAATCCAGTTGATAACAAGAAGTCTCACTTTACTGGCTGGGAGTTCTACTTTCTACAATCGAGCATAAGCCCTCTTCTACTTGCTTTTCTCCCGTAGTAGCTTCACGTCCTCCCTTTCCTTTTGTATGGTACTAAAACGGAAAAGTGGATGCCCAGATATTGAGGAGTTCTTCCTTCAGATAGAAGCTGGTAATCCAAGCTATCTTAGAGTTTTCTTTTTGAAAAAAAGAAAAAGCGTCCCCCGCGAAAGTCAAAAAGGAAGAGCCTAAAAGCATGCCTTTTTTCGAGCTTTCTGATAGTTAGTAGTACCTAGCCAAACCAAAGGCTATATTTTTAGGCTTGGTGTTTTTGTATGAATTTTCCTTTTTCTAGCTTCTTGCTAGTTCTATCAATGAAAATTTAGCCGTTTAAAAAAATGAGACAAATGTTCGATCAAATCGTGTCAAAGGTTTTAATGCGCTTGTGATGATCTGATCCACCTCATAACTTGTTGCACTTATTTTTAAATCATATTATGTAATATGATGCATGTGTACATTATATTAATAAGGATAGAGATCCTCTAAAGTTCTAATGAACTTTACCGGTAAAGTTCTCTCACAAGAATAAAGTAAATCGGGTCCCTCAGTAGGCCCCCAATTATGTTTGTGAGAGAACTTTACCGGTAAAGTTCGTATGAACTTTATGGGATTGGCTAGTATGGCTCATTTCTTCTTCAGAATACCAAACGCTCGTTCCACATTTTTCCTTGCCGATTCCTGCTTTTTCTTATACAAAATTCGCTTGTGGTCATCATCACATGGTTCTGGAATCGTCTTAACGAGTGGCGTGAATTCTGGATTTATCTCGTCAACAAGATAGTATCCACATCGGTAAGTTACGCCGTTAGCCACCAAATGAATCTCTGGTGCTTGTCCGGTTTTAAAATCGTTAAATAAAGGGGATTGATATAAAACGTTGATGTCATTGTTCAACCCAGCAACACCAAAGAAAGCATGCCATATTCATAAGTCTTGCAACGCAACAGCTTCCAGCAAAATAAACGGATTCGAACCATGATCACGTCTAACATATTGCGCTTTAAAGTCGTACGAACAATCAAACCACTCCCAATCAGTACAATCAAGGCTGCCTTACATCCCCGGAAACCCGTGCACTTTATCAACGCGGAAATGCCTTCTCTTTTGGTACAATCAATATTATTACGAAAGAATGCATCATGATTAGTTACCTTATTAACTATCCGGTTGAAAAGTGGGCGAGCCATTCGGAACGTCTTCCGGAATCTAGTTGCATCATATATCGGGTCCTCGGTAAAAAATGCGACGACTAAACGCTCATGAGCAATAGATCGATCTCGGGTTATGTTGTTTCTCGTCAGTCGATTTGCTTGTCGTCTAATTTTCGTATACGCAGTCGCTCGTTTAATAAAACTCTTCCTACGGCTACTAACTTCTTCTCCTTCTTCTACATTATCTAGGCCCATAAACGTATACGAATTCATTTTGATTAAATGAGAAATGTGAGAAGTATGTATAAATAAAATGGGAGAGTTGTGTATAAAAATGGGTGAAATAGTGGTATTTATAAGTAAAAAAGGAGGGTTTTTTTTTTTAAAATTGCAACGGATACAAGATTATGAGGCCCACAATTTTAAAAGTCACCGAGGTGAGTGGCTCACCTAATTTAACCCATGTCGTGTGCGAGTTGGTTGAGGTGGGATGGAACTCACTCGGTGAGTTTCACTTATTTTCGGTGAGTTTCATATGATACCCTCCGACCTAAAATCTTCTTTTAACATTCCTTATTATTCAAAACACGAAAAACATAACTGTCAAAAATTAATCGCGACAATATCACTTCACATAATCTCGTTCATCACTCTCGCAATAGAATAACAACAACACGGTGAGCCGTATCTTGCTTGCATCATTCCTCCTCATTTGTAGTTCTTTTGCTCGTGGGGTAGACTTAAGGATGGCAATTTTTGACATGACACGAATCCGACACGACGTTAAACAGGTTTAGATAGATGATAAATAGGTTTGGGGTCAAAACCATGTCAACTCGTGTAACTCGTATAATAAACGAGGTCGTGTTTTGGTTGAGTAAGCATTAAATATGTCAGCATGTGACCCCGTTTAAGTATATAAGCCTCTTAAAATTAAGAAAAATTTACATGTTTTGTCCCTATGCTTTATACCAAATTACACGTTCAGTCCCTATTCAATGTTAAGTACACCACTCATCCTTAATTTTGAAAGTTGTAACCCCGACGGTCCCTATTTTGGATGGGTGTTAATTAACTTTTTCCGTTAAGTCTATAAATGCGTGGGTAGACTGAAGTCGGGGTGGGTAGCTGTTTTGATTGGGTTGATGGTGAAATGTGTTCATGTGTGAAATATGTTTTTGATTGTGGTCATATACATTAAGGTGATTTATGTTAGTGTTTGAAGTTTTGTTTTTCTGTTTTAAGTGTGTGAAATACTTGAATATGGTGATTGAAATAAGTGGATAAGTAGATTAAAAGATAAAGATGAAGTTGTGTTTAGTGATAAGGCTAGATGAAGAGATAGTTAAAGAAATAAAAAAATAAATATTAAATATATGAAAAAGAGGTAGTGTGATTAATGTGAGTTAAAAGAAAAAAGAGATGGAGTGAAGAAACTAAAAGAAATTACACTTTAGGAAAAAAAATACTCAATAAATGTTTAGCGGTGAATGGATTTAATATTAAAACTATAAATGAAAAAGACCAAAATACCCTTATCAGTTTCAAATTTAACAAGAAAAATTAACACCCATCCTAAATAAGGACCGTCAGGTTACAACTTTCAAAATTAGGGATGAGTAGTGTACTTAAAATCGAATAGGGACTAAAAGTGTTATTTGGTATAGAAACATATGGACGAAACATGTAATTTTTTCTAAAGTAAAATATATAACTTGGGTTTTATGTTAGATGTGGATTAAATGTATTTTGTTATGTACTTGAGTGAATTACGATTATAACTCAGGTATCATTGAAATTGACGCCTATAACTCATATATTACTGAAGTTGTCGTATAGTTATTTGTATGTTATTTTTATCATATTTTAGACCCTTATATCAATTTCCCATTTACACTAGTTAATTTGACAAACCACCAACATTTATTCATTGCTTAACCTAATTACTTAAACAGTTTAAACGAGTCACGGTTACACGTGTTATGCAGTTATGGTTTAGGGTTGAGTTTCTTGACATGATTAATAAATGAGTCATGTTTGGATAGAGGTTATACTAATACGCCAACTCGTGAACTCGAATAGGTCAACACGATTCGATTACCACCCGTATGTAAACCTTCCAACCAGCATTTAATTAATGGCTATAACTTTGATTGCTTTTCATCAGTCAACACATTCTATTTATCACTCCCAAATTATCTTCATTCTTTAGAATAGAATTCATCCTCAAGCTCTTAACCGTTACCGTTCTTGGCCACCACTATTTCCTTTCTTTTTGAATCTGGAACAAGCATCGCACTAGTAATTTTAATTGTTTTGTCAAATCACTATGTGATTATAAAAGCACTGCAAATGATGTTAATGTTGTGTAATTGTATAAAGGCGGTACACATTGAAACATAAACGAGTATAGACTACTTTTTTTATTGCCGAAATGGAACATATTTCTGTTAAAGAACCAATAGTGTTAGGGTTTAAAGCACCAGTAGGGTTCAGATAATCAATAACCGGATATCACTTAGAATCGTGTAATTACTTTTCAAAAGAAATTATTCGACTCAAATGCATGTGTATCACGAATATCTGTTTGAGATAAGACTAAGTGTAATGTTCTTGATTTAGACACAAAACAAGAACTTTTTATAGCTTATAAGTAGTATTTAGGTTTTTCTTGTATGCTTTCCATACAAATGCGTATCTCTTATATAGAGATGAATACTCAAGTCAATGAAATTATAAGAAATAATCGACTAATTAATCTTTTCGTAATGTTTCTCTATTATACCAGTAGTGGCTACACGACCAAATAATCATGGTCATAAGCTATAGTCAATGTTACAATTGAATAGGTCAAAGCCGTTACAAGTTAATCGAATTCAGTTGAATGTGTTTACTCGTTGATAAGGTTGTTCCCTGAAAGGGCATGCCTCATGAGTATGCCATCAGGGAGTTCACTCACTGAGTGAAGAGATGAACCTTTTATGACACTATTCCCTAATGTAACATTCAGGATCCATTCATAGAAAAAAAGACACTTAATTCATTAGACCATACACAATGGATGCATATTAATAGTAGGGAGGTGATTTGTACATATTTTTTTAGCCATCTATCACTAAATTACACTTTCTGATGCACACAGTACAATACACATATGCATATTTAGTGATGGATGACAAAAAATGTATGTACAAATCACCTCGCTTAATAGTATAATAGATGGTGACTCGTCACTTAATGAATTGTGAAAATCCACATAAGCAAGTATATTGAATTTCATACTTCTATGAACAAACAAACTATCATGATAGTAATGTGATGGGATTTAACATTTAAATAATAAAGATACTAGAACAAATGTGATATTTAAATGATGAGGTGTAAATTTATTAAATTGTGTAAAGTTCAATGCATTGTAAATGTTTTGTTTAAATGATAAGATGATGATATAACAGTGTTACTCATTGTACTCATTACCTGAATTTCACCATTGCATTATCAGAATTACGACACTTAAATGACATGATGTGTGTACACTCTATACTTTTAAACCCATTGTCAGACGTGACGTGAATCCTTACTTGTACTAAATTTCCAACAAAGAATGTGCAATAAAATAAAATTTGGCAAATTCACCGGGTAAGAAAGGTTTCTTAAAAAGTTTAGTTATTATAATGAATGATGATATATAATAAGTAATCATTATTGCCATGATGATTAAAGGAAAAAAAACACTTTAGGGGAGAATATGAGAAAAATAAAATAAGAGGTGAGTGAATGCAAGGGTGTAAAACATAGAGCATCACATGTTTCATGTTTGTTTATTCAATTCATTCGTTAAGCATCGTTAGAAGAATAAAACAAAAAGTCACCAATCAGTTTGGGCCTTTAGGAAAAAAAATTGAAAAATTACAAAGTATGTGTTTTACTTTAAGAGGAAAAAGTCCGTCATCTTAGGTAAAGGATAAGGGAATTATCAAAACAAAAATTATTAATTTGTGCTTTTTATTATCCAATGTTAAATTGTTTTACTTTTGGTTAACAAAAAAGGAACCAAAAGTTAATAAATAAAGAAGTTAAGTCAAGACGAAAAATTATTATTCTTGTTTTATGTCATTTCGAATAACTAACCAATACTATAGTTAGAGTCCAAGTATTAATTTAAAATCCCTCGGCCTATACTAGTTCAAATAGATTAACAAATATTCGAATCACAAGTTTATTATTGATCACGACCGTGAGCTGGGGCGGAGCTAGAATTTTTTTCTTGAGGGGCACATTTAGATAATTTTAAGAAACTGCATTACAAATTAGTTGTTAGAGGGGCAAATTACAAAAAAAAAATACGGATATCATAAAAAGCATTCATGGGGATAGTGGTGGGCTTGGCGACATTCGAGGGGTAGGGGGATCGATCGGGGGAGGTGGGGTGTGGCGTGATATCATTAGGGTGGGGGAGGAGTTGGAGGGAGTAGGTTTAGAGTTTGCTTCGTCGTTTGTGGGGGTAGTGGGAAATGGTAGTGATATTAGATTTTGGGCTGATAAATGGGTGGGTGGGGTTAGGCTTTGCGATAGATTTCCGAGGCTTTACCATCTTGATAGTAGTAAGGAGGGTAGGGTGGCGGAAAAAGGGAAATGGGTAGATAATGTATGGAGTTGGGAGTGGGTTTGGGTTAGAAATCTTAGAGGGAGGGTTTGTAAGGATTTTGAGGAGCTACAAGAGTTATTGCAAAATGTTGTTATCAAGTTCGATTGTAGGGATCGTTGGAGGTGGGCGCTTAAAGAAGATGGTAATTTCATGGTTAGAGAATTAACAAAGTTGATGGAAGAAAAGACACTTAGCAAATTTAGTGGGGGAGACTCGACTATATGGAATAAATGGGTGCTAAAAAAGTCAATATTTTCGTGTGGATGGCGCTTAAGGGTAGACTTCCGGTTCGTGAAGAGTTAGATAAGAGGGGCATTGATTTAGATTCTTTATTATGTCCTTCGTGCGGTGACATGGTGGAATCGTGTTCACATTGTTTGGTCATGTGCAACTTTGCTATGAGTGTGTGGGAAAAAATATATAGTTGGTGGAAGATTGGGGTTATTAATGCTTTTTCCATTGAGGAATTCTTCTCATCTAATGGGAATGCTAATGTCCCTATTCATTCATCTAAAATATGGCAAGCGGTGATTTGGACATCCGGGTATTTCATTTGGAAAGAGAGAAATGCGCTTGTTTTTAAAGGGAAAGCTTCAAGTCTAAATAAAATAGTTCAAGACATTCAACTTAAAAGTTTCGAGTGGATTGTGAGAAGGACCTGAAAAAAAAGCGAGATGAATTGGCATTATTGGCTTTTTGATCCGGATAAATGTTGAGTTTAAATGAATGCAGTTAAGTAATTACGGGGCACAATTTGGTTCAGTGGCCAAGTCGAGAATGTTGTTTGTCACTCCTTTCTCGACTTGGCCACTGAACCAAATCAATATCTAAACCTAAAACCGAATTTCTAGTTCGGTTTGATTTTGGCATATTCGGTTGAATTTCGGTTTTCGATTTTTTCAGTTTTTATGCCCACCCACCCCTAGAATTGGTTTGGGAAGCCCAATGTGTTGGGTTATGGCCCAAATAGAAATATGATATCATAATAAAAGTGGAAGCCCAGAATGAAACCTAACAAGTACAATAACATCTTCCTTCACCTCCTCCGTTTTTTTTTGATATACACACACCAGCAGCAGCAGCAGCAATAATAATTAATCGAAGAAGAAGGAAAGATGAGTACAGGTGTTGAAGAATCAAAGAATAATAATAATAATATGTCATACACTGTTGAACAGCTTGTTTCCGTTAATCCTTACAACCCTGACATCCTTCCCGATCTCCAAAACTACGTCAACGAACAGGTTTTTTTTTATCTTTTTTTTTTTACTTTTTTTATCAATTATTAATTAAATTAAATTAACCTTTATTTAACCAACAGGTTTCCTCAGAGAGCTACAGCTTAGATGCTAACCTTTGCCTCCTTCGCCTCTATCAAGTCTGTTCCTTTTTTCACATTATGTATTTATTTATTATTTTAAGAGTAAACTTTGTAGTTTATGACACTAATCATCCCTAGCCGATACTATTGACACTAATCATCCCTTAGTGGTGAAACGTTTGGCACTAATTATTAATTAAATTAAATTATCAAAAAACAGTTTGAGCCTGAGAGGATGAGCACTCAGATTGTTGCCCGCATTCTCATCAAAGTATGTCGTCGTAACCTTCCTTCCTTCTTTCACCCTTCATTATCATAAGATACGTGTTTTTTGTATCATTCGTTAATTAATCAATTGTTTTCAGGCTCTTATGGCAATGCCCGCCCCTGATTTCAGCTTATGTCTCTTTTTGATTCCCGAAAGAGTCGTAAGTACCGCTCTCTTATTTTTTTTCTTAAAAACAAACATATACTCCGTCCCTCCGTATTTATTATAATTGTAACATCTTTGCAGCAAATGGATGAACAGTTCAAGACTCTTATCCTTCTCTTCGACTATCTCGAGGTACCTACTTCCCTTTCTTTCCTTTTTTATTATTATTATTCTGTTTCGTTTAACCAACTAACTAACCCTAAATGAATGCAGACTGCCAAGTTTCGTCAGTTTTGGGATGAAGCTGCCAAAGCCCGCCATATTCTTGATCTTGTCCCTGGATTTGAGCAGGCTATTCGAAACTACGCCATCCATGTCCTCTCTCTCACTTACCAAAAGCTTCCATCTTCCGTTCTTGCCGAGGTACCACTCACCTTAACTAATTTCTCATACAACAGGCTTATTTCCATGTTTTTAGCTTAACCCTCTATAGCTCATATGACTCCCCTGCTTAGCTATAAGCATCCGCTCCTTGATTAACCAGGACGATATCTTCTCATAGGCATGCTTACTCTAGAGTATTCACTAGTTAGCTTTCTGCCAAATAAGCCTAAACTCATTGTCACATGCTATTCAATTAGGCTAAATAGTGTAGTAGTAGTTATTTTGAACTTATTACCCCCTTTTTTATTTGTCTTTAATGGGCACATTGAACATGGTCTGATATGATATAGTTGGCTAGCTTGTGTCATGTCAAGTTCTTTTTCGATGACTTTGAACCACATATGCAGACAGTACCTAGGTTGTCTTGTTAGCTCTCTTGTGTGATGTTAAATCAATCTAAAGTAGGTTTGTTTTTTATGCTAGAGACTTAACAACCCACGAATTGATTCTACAGGCAATTAATCTCGAGGGTCCGTCTTTGGATAAATTTCTAGAGCACTACATAGCAAATAACAGCTGGGTTGTGGAGAAGGGCCAAGGAAAAGGCCAGCTCATCTCACTGCCCGCGAATGAGTTTAATCATCCCGAGCTCAAGAGAATTACCACGGACAGCATTCCATTGGATCACATCACCCGTATTTTCCCTGTTCTTGGTTGATCGATATACATCTTTTGATATTATCGCATCCAGATGGATTGGAATCCAACTTTTTTTTAGTTTTCTGAAATTCTACCGAATGTATGGGGGGGGGGGGGGGGGGGAGGGGGGGGGGGGGGGGGGGGGGGGGGGGGGGGGGAGGGGGGGTGGGGGGGGGGGGGGGGGGGGGGGTGGGGGGGGGGGGGGGGTGGGGGGGGGGGAGGGGGGGGGGGTGTGGGGTTGGGGGGGGGGGGGGGGGAGGGGGGGGGGGGGGGGGGGGGGGTGGGGGCGGGGGGGGGGGGGGGTTGGCGGGGGGGGGGGGGGGTGTGGGGGGGTGGGGGGGGGGGGGGTGGGGGGGGGGGGGGGGGGGGGGGGGGTGGGGGGGGGGGGGGGGGGTGAGGGGGGGGGGGGGTGGGGGGGGGGGGGGGGGGGGGGGGGGGTGGGGGGGGGGGGGGGGGGGGGGGGGGGGGGAGGGGGGGGGGGGGGGGGGGGGGTGGGGGGGGGGGGGGGGGGGGGGGGGGGGGGGGGGGGGGGGGGGGGGGATGGGGGGGGGGGGGGTGTGATGGGGGGGGGGGGGGGGGGGGGTGGGGGGGGGGGGGGGGGGGGGGGGGGGGGTGGGGTGGGGGGGGGTGGGGGGGGGGGTGGGGGGGGGGGGGGGGGGGGGGGGGGGGGGGGGGGGGGGGGGGGGGGGGGGGGGGGGGGGGGGGGGGGGGGGGGGGGGGGGGGGGGGGGGGGGGGGGGGGGGGGGGGGGGGGGGGGGGGGGGGGGGGGGGGGGGGGGGGGGTGGGTGGGGGGGGGGGGGGGGGGGGGGGGGGGGGGGGGGGGGGGGGGGGTGGGGGGGGGGGGGGGGGGGGGGTGGGGGTGGGGGGGGGGGGGGGGGGGGGGGGGGGGGGGGGGGGGGGGGGGGGGGGGGTGGGGGGGGGGGGGGGGGAGGGGGGGGGGGGGGGGGGGGGGGGGCGGGGGGGGGGGGGGGGGGGGGGGGGGGGGGGGCTCGCCTGCTCTCCGCGTCTAATAGAACATATTGTATAAATTGTAACAAGGAATTAACTTGTGTTTCGCCCCTGGATAAAATACAACCTACATACATCCACCCTCACGACAACACTGGATATACTTTCTTAAGGCCCAACCATTTGAAAACTTTTTGCAATATCACCTACTCCGCTAGATTACACTGCATATATCTGCCACCTATAATCGACACTACAGTAATCTGCACCCCTTCGGCCCCTTTCTACGTGCACACCACCCCCCTATCCAACTCCTGATTCAATCCACAACGGTCACACTCCTTAGCACACCACGTCAACCCCCACACCGGCCCAGCCCCGACCGCCTCCCCGGACCCATTGAATCTTCTTTCTCCCGCTTTAATATATCAGTTGATACACCTATCACTTGCTGAAAGGTCATCTAATTCTAATTCCCATGGTGCGTGAAATTTTTTGACCTTAGCTGTGTTTGTAGATTGTTGTTAGATTGTATGGGAATACTGAATCAACTCCAGTGGTCAGTGCCAGAAAATTAAGATATACGGAGTGCAATTCAGCAGTGCTTGCTTAAATGCCACCAAATGACACTGTTTTAGGCATGATTTAGATGCACTTGCAGTAGAATTCCTATTTTTCAATACAGGAATAGCTTAAGTACAGATTGGCATGAACATGATATTAAGGGTGTGTTTGTTTCGGCTTATGAAACATAAGCCCATTTGAAACTTAGGGGCTTATATATGTTTATTATATTATATCATAATAAAGTTATATAAGCTCACAAGTCTCAAAATAAGCCAAAAAATTAGGTCATAAGCCGAAACAAACACCCCCCAAGTATAAACCATTCATGGATAAGCATAACGGATAAGAACCGTAAAGCTGTATTCAGATAAACTCTATCCTGTGTTAAATATACTAGTCGATAATCATATACACTAATAGAGAACACAGTAGTTTACATATACTAGACGAATACCCACACAAAGCGACGGTGTATAGCGGGAAATAATTATGCTTGGACACTTGCATATATATGGGGCATATCTTAACTTGATAAACTGTATTGAACTACGGTATTAATCAGCTGACCATTACATATCTAAAAAAGTTTCCAGGTGATCCGTAAAATAAATACAGTAATAAAATTACTGCCTAACTCCCAAGGGTTACGACATCCGGGGTTTCTTTCCAGCGTGAGATTCGTCACCACTATCATCATTTGCTTCGCCTTTTTGCATATTCTTTTTGGCGAGTATCTTGTTAATCTTGTGCAGCTCGTTTGTGATCTTTTGGTCTTTATTTTGCTTTCTTGTCTTGCGACCATCTTGCATCTTCACACCAAACTGAAATGCAGCTTTGGGCATTGCTTCTTTCTGCTCGTTGTATGTTGCCCACTCCTCTTCCGTCTCAAAGTCCCACCTATGAAGTCGTCCCTTTGCCTGCGCAGGAATCATACACGAATACAAAAATATCAGATTAGTCATTATCTAGTTTATCATGGAATGAAAATGGTATAGCTAACTTTTTATAATTTTTTTAGCACATGACACCGGAAGGGAAGGGAATAGGGAAGAAACACTTACTCGTCCACCCATGTCCATTTTGGACAAATCATCTTCATCGTCACTACCCGCAACCTCACGATTATATTCTTGATAGCCTGGATAGCACTCCGAATAACTATCCGATATGAAGTTTGGATCTTTCTCCCGGGCATCTTTCTCCCGTAGTTGTTGAAGCCTCACATCATCCCGCTTGAACACCGACCCCAGACCTCGATCTTTCTGTTCTTGAGTCATTGCTTCTTCTAAATTCAAACCATCATCATATGTCTGAGGGTCAGACTGCTGGAGTAGGTATTGTTCAGGATATGCCAGTTGCTCCGCATATTGAGGATATTCCTGCCACTCTCCTTGGTAACCAGCAGCAGCCATTTGCATTGCATCATATCCATTCTGAAAAAATTGCAATTACTTAGTTAAGAGTAAATATTTCAGGCATACTTTCAGATAAGGTATTAAGAAAAACTCACGGTTTGTTGCCAGTCATGGGATGGCTCAGATGGCGGAACAGCAGGACCATACGCAGGTTCTTCAAAATAAGACGCTCTCTCCTTTTTTTGAGGAGATTCTTCCATGTCTTCTGAAAGAGGGCTTTGGCTCATATCTTTGCTAGGGACCTCATAGTCAGTTCCTTCGCCTACAAATATATCATCCTCCTCAACACGATTTACCACTTTCTCTTTTGCATCATAATCATTTCTTTTAGGAGGTGGCGGAGGGGGTAAAAATTCTTTCTCAGTATGCTGTTTCGGGGCTTCAGGTCTTGAAAATTTCTCATCATAATCAACAGAAACAGCTGAGAACTTTCCTGTGTAAACACATACGTAACCACAAAAAAAATATGAGTCAAGGATAGTCAAAATATAAATTTTGAAAGACAGTCCTGAAGTTGGACTATAAATATCAACCACCTAATATATAGCACACTCATGTTGTGCCAATTAAAGTAGGATTGTTAAAAGTTTCGTTCACGTAGTTTCTGTTTGTCTCAGAAGACATCTAGAGCTTGAAAAAACTCGAAGAGCCTTTGAACCCCCAAAATCCTCCTAATCTACTAAACCAAGAGGCTGAAAAACATAAAACTAAACTTGCGGATTCTTCAAATGAAGATGAAAACTATGGGAGACAAAGCTAAATGATGCCAGAAACAGCAGCTGGAAGAAGTGAAATCACTTTCTGGTGCTGGTGGCAGTTTATGACGAGGGCTAGAGTTTTAGTTCTTAAAGTCCAAGCTTTAACGCCATGCATACGAGATCAAACACAACCTCAAGTAAGAATTGCCACATATACCAAGTTTTGATTATTTTAAATGCAAGTATTTGTCTTCCATTATATACTTTTGAATGATCCTAAGAATATCGCAAACAAATCCCATTGTTTTTATCAACTGTAAACAAAGGCCGAAAACTTCTATATCCAACATATGTACTAAAGCATGAAATACAACTTGTGAGTTGTGAACATATCTTAACTTAGTTTTAACCTTAACAAATTTTCATTTAAGATCGATATATGATTAGCAAAGAACTTTATCTTCTTTCCACAAGCGTTTTGTTTTAATTTCATGGATTAATAACAAATAACAAAAAGAATTTCTCTACAGATATATCGCAATGTGGCCATGAGTCCGTTATGTGAGTACGCATCTACTTACTTTAGCTCAGAGTAGGCAGTTATCTATATGATGTTTTGACGGGAAGTAACAAAATAGAGGATGAACAACAGCTAAATATGTAGCGATGATATACCTTTGCCATCCTTTTCTTTCTTCTTCTTTTTAAGAATTTTCCCAGATGATCCAAGGCGGAGGTAAGACATAATTTTCCCAATCCGATCGAGTACAGACCCATCAACACTGACAGTAACCATTTCCTGCAAACACGATAATCATTGTTGAGGAAACAAAGATGCATAGCTAGATAAGCAGTTAAAGCGGAGTAGAACGAACCTCTGGCTCTGGGCAGTCAGCTTTGCTTCTGTAAACAGTGGTCGGAATATCATGAGAAAACCCACTCTCCTGTCATGCATAAACAACATTAATGTTAGGCTTCAAACGGGCCGCTTATTCAAAAGTTGTTTGGGGTAGGGTAAAAATGGAATTCCTACCATGTCAAAAATGAAAGCCATTCGTCCAGGGAGAAACATATCGTTTTGCTTGAGAGCAGTTTGAGGCTTTACTAACCACTGGTACACAGCCTACAACATAAACGGATTCACACTAAATAAGCAAAGCATACACCCAAGGCAATAACATGCTAGTGTAGAGGTTGAAGATATGACCTTTGCATTAGCGGTGCGAAATGATACGGGGCGGTCTTCCTTGGAGCCTCTGTGTTATAATGACGAATATATAAATAAATAAAAGGTGGTCTGGGACATAGATAGATAGGTAGAAGTGAAGTGGTTACTTACTTAGGGGTGGCATGATCATCATCTTGAGGGGCGTCTGGTTTCTTAACAATTTCACTTCTGACCTTGTTGAGCAACGCGTAGTCCAAGCCTTTAACCAAATGCGTGTGCTCAACATCACCTGCATCATTTGAAAAACCAAGTATGTTAACAAAATTATATCTCTTGTTGTTATAATGTATCTAGGGGGTGTTTGTTTCAGCTTATATAACCGGCTTATGGGTTATTTGGTTTTGGGCTTATGGTATATAAGCTCATTTATTGTGGCTTATTTTAAAACTTTTCTGCTTATATAAGGCGAAAAGTAGAAAGCGAAAGCAACCAAGGTAGTTGTAGTTAGAGGAAAAGACGAGGATGGCATACCTCCGAGATACTTGCTGTTTTCAATGGAGATTTTATGGGCTTCAGCTGATCTGAGAAGGATGAAAAGCGAACGAGTTAGTAACCGAATACAATACATGATACGAATAAACGAGAGAAAGAGAGAGTAAGATACAAAAGATCAATGTTTCCGGGAGGAGCGACGGCATGAAAAGCTCCGAATTCATTAGCAGTTGGTTCGTAATCGGGATTCTGGTCTTCTCTTCGCTCTTTCGCTCTATCTCGGTATTTTGGCAGTAACTCCAATGCTGCTGCTGCTGCTGATTCTTCCACCTTCTTCTTTTCATCTCTAAAAAGAACCAATCCAATCCAATCAAATCATCAATGAATCAATTCTTGGGGGGTGTTTGTTTCGGCTTAAATGTGAGCTTATTAGCTTATTTGATTTTGGCTTATATAACATAAGCATCAATTTTTCGGCTTATTTTTAACACTTGTGTTCTTATATAAACTTATATAAGCCCATAAATCTCAAAAAAAGCTAGGAAATTGAGGCTTATGTTACATAAGCCAAAATCAAATAAGCTAATAAGCCCACATATAAGCCAAAACAAACACCCCCTTAAAAATAATTAAATAGATGAAGAAGAAGAAGAGATACATACTTTGGGCGTCGAGATTGTTTGTCTTTCCGCACCTTGTTCGAAGACCCCATCACCTTCAATTTCAATTACAGATATTGATACAAAGATTAATGAAGCTACAATTAGGTTTTTCAATTTTTGGGATTTTTACAATCTAAAACTTCTTATATTACATTTTTGCACCTCATACTTCTTATATCTATCTTTCAATCCTTTTTTATCAAGGCATTTAAGATCGACATTTTTCTTAATATCGTTTTTATCTTTTCAAGCTCAGGATTGCGAGATCGGACTAAGATTGTAAGATCCCAGTAAACTGTCTTGTCTTGCTAATGGGCGTTGATACGTTATACAGATAAACATATCTATTACTATATAATCAAGAGACAGTAATCGTAAGTCGTGTACTTTGAGAAATGTGTGAGAAAAAAAACAATATAATCAAACTGTACGAAAATAGTCTATGGGTTTAGCGTTGCGTTAAGTTAGTCCTTAAGGACTAACTTTGCGACGGAGCGCGGGTCGCAAACCTCGTTTAATATCAAAAACGAATTCATAATGTAGCTTAAAAAAATTGACGTTCAAACTTCATGATAATAAAATTTGTGAAATACATTCGATTTGTTTAAGTTTTCATACCTAAATAAACATTTTATAAAAAAAATCCAAAATATAAAAATTAATTTATTTTAAATGTTTCGATAAGTTCAGTAACCAAATAAACTACTAGTATTACTATATTATAGTAGAAAATATACATCTTATAATAGTCAGTTAATAAGGAAATAAAAGATACAACTAGCGTAAAGGTTTGTCATGTGAAACCTCTAGTCGATGCTAGTAAGCTTGTTTAGAGCGTTTAAGTTAATATGGTATTTCAGCCATATTCTTTTGTACACAACTTTGTTTTTTGGTGTTAATATATTTACCAGAGTAACACCCTTTGCAACAAAAAAGATACAACGAGTAATACTAGTCACATGTATAACTGTAAGAGAAGTGAATGCAATAGCGTATGTGGACCTTTAGTCCTATATGGCATCAAGTTTGTTGCAAGTTACTGCACCGCTTGATGAGTTAGTTGGTTTGATTTTTTTTAATTAGTTTTTACGATGAGTTTGTTGTCTCAAAAATGTAAATTAGATGCAAATTAATGAGGATAGTGTTTTTGGGTGTATTAGTTTAAAGTAAATTAGATGACAATAACTTATTGCACCCCAGTACTCTAAAGTACTAGTGGAAAGGGAAAAGAAAATAGAGGAATAAAAATGTAAATAAAGGAGATAATTGAGGGACACGAAATATAAATAAAGTCTCTTCCTTATATATAAAATTTTTAATCGGATAAAAAAATAAAAATTGGGGAAAACGTATAAACATCATCAAAATCATCATCAAAGCTTCCTTGTTGTTCTTCTTTTGTTTGTTTGGCGCTAAGGTAATTAAGTTTCTTCTGATCATCATCTTATAGCTTTTATTCATTCATTGTTTGATTTTAGATAACATTAAGAATCATAAAACCCTAAATAATTAATTGATGTGTTTGCAGTTTGAGAGTTTAATTAATTAATTAATTCATGACTACTTTTGAACAAAAACATCCCCCTTACTATGTCGACGACTGGGCCGTTCCACCAGACAATCTTACCTTCCCTCACCAACAACGCTTCGTTGACGATGACGATAATGACAGCGATGATTATGTCGATGATTACGATTATCAAAACCACCAACAACACCCCCCTCCTCCCCCCGAGATTAATTTGAAAAACGTTCTAACCGGTATTGTAGCTATCGTCACTGGCCGCAACAACGATACAAATCCTCCTCCTCATCCTCCGCCGGCGCCTTCAGATGTTGCGTTTATGGACTCTGCGAATAACGGAGATACTTACTTACATTCGTCGGTTTACACTCCCAGCGCCCCTCCGCTGAACCTTGAACCTAATGGAGTTAACTACAACGCTTACAAACAAGTCCTCGAAGCTGAGCCTCCCGACTGGCTTAGGGACAGCTCTACTTCCGTTTGTATGCAATGTAATGCTCCTTTTACCGCTCTGACTCGCGGCAGGCATCATTGTCGTTTCTGTGGAGGGATTTTTTGTAGGACGTGTTCTAAGGGGAGGTGTTTGTTGCCTGTTAAGTTTCGGGAGAGGAATCCGCAGAGGGTTTGTGATACGTGTTATGATATGCTTGATCCGTTGCAAGGGGTGTTGATTAATACTATAAGTAACGCTGTACAGGTGGCGAAACATGATGTGACGGATTGGACTTGTACTAGGGGGTGGTTGAATCTTCCGTTAGGGTTGTCTATGGAACATGAGATTTATAAGTCGTCGAACACTTTGAGGAATTACTGTCGGGTTGCTAGGTTAAACCCCGAAAAGTCTATTCCTGCGGCGGTTATTAGAGGAGCCAAAGGTCTCGCTATTTTAACCGTTGCAAAAGCCGGGATGCTACTTACGTACAAGCTTGGAACTGGTTTGGTCATGGCTCGAAGGGCGGATGGTTCGTGGTCTGCGCCTTCTGCTATAATTTCAGCTGGTCTAGGATGGGGTGCTCAGGTATATATTAACTATATTTTCTTTTCATTTCGTTTCACTTCTTTTTGGGGTACATTTATTAGCTTATATGTCCTTGTTTTTTGTAGGCTGGAGGTGAACTTATGGACTTCATAATCGTGCTTCATGACTATAAAGCTGTTAAAACATTCTGTAGTCGCATGCACTTTTCTCTTGGAGCTGGGTGCAGTGCTGCGGCAGGACCTGTTGGTAGAGTTCTGGAAGCTGATCTACGAGCCGGTGATAGGGGCTCTGGGATGTGCTACACTTACAGTTGTAGCAAAGGTATTATTTATTTTTTATTGCTAGTATGTCCTTGTTTGTTATCGATGTAGGAGGAACTGCAACTGAAAATCATGAACTAGTAAATAAGTACTCGCATCAGTATCAAGTATATGTGATAAGATATAGGTGACGGCTAGAGGGATATTAGGCCTCCCTTGTTATGCTATTGGTCAACTACCGCCGTTAATGATATTTTTTTTCGTTTAAAGTTTTAATCACTTTTAATATATAAATTTCAAGTTAATGAGATCAAAGAAACTTGTGGTTCAGGTGCATTTGTTGGAGTGTCATTGGAAGGGAACATTGTTGCAACAAGGATGGACACTAATCTTCACTTCTATGGCGATCCGTATCTCACAACTGGTGATATACTTCTTGGGACTGTGGACAGACCAAAGGCTGCTGAACCCTTGTATGCCGCTCTGGAAGACCTTTACTCTAAACTTCATTGTTAGTTAGCTTTCTGTATGTCACAATGTACATATTACATCTGTACAAAAACTCTTGCTGTCATTTAAAAATCTAAACACACTTGAAAACACTTATAATTTGTGATATTGCTATTTATAGATTTATTTCTTGTGTGGTTTGCGTCGGAATGATTGGTTATTTTATACGTGTGTGTCGGGTATGTTGCTTTTATTTTATAAATTAAAGTGTTAGTTACCCGGAGTGTTCATTCTGTGGTCAAACTGTCAAAGAAAAGATATTTTTGGAACCCCTTTTATCTAGTCCGAACATGTCAAAGAACAAATATTTCAGTTAAGCCAATGTGTTTGCTGCATTGGTCTGCTGATGATTAATTGATCAAGTGTTTCAATCTGCGTGTTTGTTTGATTAATTTAATAAAGCAAATGAAATGGCACTTTTACCCTTTTAGGTTGTATAAGATTTGTTAGTCATATTAAACTAGCATGGTACCCGTGCGTTGCAGCGGCGGGTACCTTGTGATTAAAGTCAAGCACAAATAACAATGACGAACTAATAAACCGGAAAAGAAAAACAAAAAGAAGGTGAGGGTGCAATATGTATTATATGTAGTATAGATATAGATATAGCTGAATAATACAAATAAGAAGTCACAACTAGCTAGTGTGACTATATGTATATACATCCTGGTAAGTGATGTTTTCCTGTTGGTCGCTTTTGGGTTGAGATTTTAGATTAAACCCCATCATCATACGGAAAAGATGTAGAGTCTAGCCACTCTTGGCCGGTGATGAGTACTGATACTGCGAAATTAGAAGCTTCAGTAATATCCATGACATGATGACCAGGCCATTGAACTCGATCATCTACCCCGGAACCAGGACCAATGTTCTCATACTCACCATAATATATTGTGTCTAAACCTTGTTCTTCTCCGGGCCAAGGGATCCATCCCTTGGGGTCAATTAGGTCGTCAATGTATGACTTGATGAAAACTGTGCGAGAGTATGGCTTCCATGGCCTCCCAAGATAGCTTTTCACTGAATTACCGTGCAGGTCCTCAGTAGCCAAAATGGAACAATTCTGGAAGGATATGCCGGTTTGTTCGTCGGGAGAATCTCTTGACTGGGAGGCAATTACTGTGAATTGACCGGGCATTGGCAATCTGGACATGATGTTACATCCCTGAAACACAACGGCTGCATTACCAAATATGTAATCTATGGTCCCATAAATGTCACATTCTCGGTAAAATTGCCTGAAGGTGTGGACGTACAACGTGTCTTGGTAACCACTAATTACACATCTGTACATTGCTGCAAAGTCTGCGTTGATACGAAGGGCCACTGCCTGTTGCTTTTCTGCTCCTGCCATGTTATAAAACCCTATGTCACGAGCCAAGAATCCTTCTCCCGACACAGCTGTTATCAACATTTAGTTTCATAAATTAATGAGTAAATTGTAAAAATGGTCCTTTTAGTTTGGCCAAATTGCAGTGGTCCGCCGAATTACCAAATTGCAAAAAACCGTCTTTATTTTAAAGGTTTGGTTCCACTTTTGGTCCTTGGTCGAATTTTGGCCGATTGAAATGACTAAAATACCCTCTGCAATATGGCCAAACCACAAGGACCATTTTTGCAATTATCTCTTTTCTATTATTATTATTATTATTATTATTATTATTATTTATTTATTATTGCTCGTAAACTGAAACCGAAAAAAAAATTTTAAATTTTTTTTAAAGATTTTTTTTATTATTGCTCGTAAACTGAAACAGAAAAAAAAATTATTTTTAAAAAATTTAATTTATTATTATTGCGCGTAAACTGAAACCGAAATAAAAAAAAATTAATTTTTTTTATTTTTTTATTTATTATTGCTCGTAAACTGAAACCGAAATAAAAAAAAATTTAGAAAAAAATTAAAAAAAATTTTAAAAAATAAAATTATAAAAAATAAAAAAAAATAAAATATAATATAATAAATAAATAATAATAATATAATATAATAATAATAATAATAGAAAAGAGAGAATTGCAAAAATGGTCCTTGTGGTTTGGCCATATTGCAGAGGTTATTTTAGTCATTTCAATCGGCCAAAATTCGACCAAGGACCAAAAGTGAAACCAAAGCTTCAAAATAAGGATGTTTTTTGCAATTTCGTAATTCGGCGGACCAAATCTGCAATTTGGCCAAACTAAAAGGACCATTTTTGCAATTTACTCTAAATGAATGCATCATTCATAACATATTATACTATGCTGAAAACATCACTGACAATAATAAAGTGAGAAATGGATGATAGAAGGGAATTTACCAACAGTGGCGGATCTGAAAGTAGTCCAACCATCAGCCATGCTTCTTTTACCGCTGATTATTGTGATATCATTTCCTTCGCCAAGAAGAACAATGTTGGTTTTGTAACTAGGGATCTCTACATATTCTTCGTACAAACCTTGTTTAATGTAAATGATGACTCTGTCAATGCTATTGTCTGGAGCAAAATTTATGGCATCTGTAATGGTGGTGAAGTTGCCACTCCCATCTGTGGCCACGGTTATGGTGTTCTCGTAGTCATTATCGTCATCATCACTAATGTGGAAAATCTTGTTACTGGATAGCCACTTTGGAAGATGAGTGTCTTTAATGGTTGCGGTGTGTATCTTTTGCGTTGAACCAGATGCTGCAAGAGAAAGGGAATTGATAACATATTTGTAAGAAGCGATTACGGTGTCTACTAGGAGTGGTTTAAGAGGACCAGATGCAGACTCGAGTCCCTCTAGACAAGTATTCTTGTTGGTGACTGCTGCTGCAAGGAAGGCCCTCACATCTTCTAAGTTGTGGGCAGAAGAAGTGAGTCGAGTGAGCGACTTCTTCAAGGAGGAAATAGTTATTTGGTGAAGTTCGTTGCAGTCTTGAATGGTTCCCTTGTATTTCTCAATAATATTACTTTTGCTAGTATCAATATTTGACAACAAATCTAGTAGCTTTACGCCTTCGGATATGGCAACCTTGAGAGACTGGAGGAGTATATTAATGTTAGGATTGATGTTTATGCTTACTGTGAGCTTTAGCGATTCAAAGCAAACATCTGGGTACGGCGTAGACTTGCAGATAGATCGATATATTAGTGAACCAGATGTATTTCTAGGTGAAGAGAGAGTTTGTTTTGTTGCAAGTAAGAAGAGTATTAGGAGAAACTGAAATGAGATTATTTGTTTAGAGAAAAACATCATCCGAATGAATATCTTGGTACACTCCATTGAATCAACCTGAATTTAAACATATACCCAAGGCACACTAGAGACAACAAAAGTACAAAATGATGGAACATAAATATTCATGCTTTATTAATTATTAGTTAGGACAAAGGGTCACATGTTGTCTTCTTGCCTTGAACCATTTTTATTTTTGCTTTATTCCATGTATCAGTCTTATTTTAGTTGCTAGATTTAAATGTTAAAGACATAAAATCTAAAATCTTGGCATCTTTCTTCACGGGAAGAATACCGACTGACATTTCTTTATTGCCATTACCCCAAACTCATATATAAAAGTCGACAACATTATTGCTACATAGCTATGTCGGCAAGTAGCTTGCTAGGTGAAGAAATTCATAGAGGAACTTGGTGTGGTAGCAGAGTGAAAATGTACTGCGACAATTCAAGTACTTGCTAATGAATGTATAGTACAAAGAGGCGGTAGACATATTCTTCGCATGCATCATTATATCCGCGAAGCTGTATGCACGATGTAGAGGTCATTAAAGTTCATACTATGACAATAGTGATGATCCTTTGACGAAGGCATTACCGTGTGATAAACATGAGTTTCATGTTAATGGAATGGGACTTCGTTTTGTTGGTTTAGAGTCGTCATAGTTTTATTCATGTATTTGGGATATTGTAACTAATGCAATTTGCTATAATGTTTTTATTCCTTTATATTATTTTGTTCTATATATGCACGTTTTACCCATGAATAACATTGTTGTAAAATCCATAATTGATCATATCGTTTGGGCACAATATGAATTAAGACTAATATGAAGTGTTTGTTTGTATCGTACAAATAATTTGGTGGGATTTACTAACTAAATAACCATTAGTACGCAGCAGATTAACGTCCCAAAGGGATCCGCATGATGTATTTAGATTAACACATAAAATAACAATGTTAACCTCTTGTTATGAATCGAGTGATCAAACGGAGCAAAGAACAGTTTCTTTTCCTTCCTTGAAACCCACGAAAACTTGTCAAGTCACTAAGGTAAGTGAACTCTATGATTCATCCACACAACACGTCGTTGTATACTACCCGAATGCTATTTCTTGAACTTCACGATCAAAGCAACGAAACTCACGGTTTATGCTTTCTTGAATCGAACTACAAAAACCCTAACCCCAGGGTAGGTCCGATCGCTTTTTAGGAGGTAGGAAAGGAGAGGAAATTCTTGTTTGTTAAGTTATGAAAGAGTTGATGTGTTTCGAAAGATTTAAATTTATATAACTAGTTTAACCGAAATTAACCTAAACATACGGGTAAAGTATAACCCTCAGTTTAGATAAGACGAGGTCGTTCCCACATAGACTTGTATAAGTTCGATTATCATAGAAGTAATTAAACATAAAGACAAGTAAATTCATGTAAATAGCAAATAAGCGGTTTTTAAGCAAATTCAATAATAGACAAATATGATTACTTGGATAGTTCATATAACTCAGACATGTGGCATATGCAATTGATCTCAATTTGGATAAGTTTACAAGAACAAGTCTTGACTACAATTCATAATATAGCAATTCTCGTCAAAATTACATTTTTCATAAATTGTGCATAAAGATTAATCCGTATTCAATTCAAGACTTATGTTTCTCAACAAAGTGATTTCTCACAGAATGAACACAACACTTGGAGTCTAGTTGATTATTAATTTCCCTAAGCGGATTCCTCCAACCAAAGGCTAAAACGCATAGACAAGCTTTTAGAATTGTATAACACAAATTGGGTCTTTCGACCTATACCAACAAGAATACACAACCGATATTGATAAACAAGCCTAGCAAGACAAGTACAGCTGGTTATAACACAAGAATGAAATTGAACAAGATGATAGCATAGCCAAAAATAACTTTATTATATATACATATCCAAGCAATCAAGAGATACTTGGCCAATCATGGCAAACGTGTTCATGATCACAGAGAGTTTGTAATGGTTAAATAGAGACATACAGAAGCTTTGAAGAGTAAACGGGTTACACAAGTGTCACTAGTAAACCGGGTATGCAAATACTAAACTAATCTAAACCCTTATATTAATCTGAATTAGCTCCTGGTTCTTGATACTTTTCGTTTGAAATTGGGTAGAATAACTTGGGGAGAGAGTTGGGAGTAATGGTGTTATGGTATAACTGAAGCAATAAATAAGACTTTTGAGTTTGCTAAACGGAAAGTGCGGCGCACAAATATGTTTGTGCGGCGCACATCGCGACTTGGCGGCAAAGGCAAATTTATTACTTGAGGAAGTGCGGCGCACATAATATCAAAACTGCTCACATTGCTTATTTGAGGATAACGGGTATGTTGACTTATTTACCCGAAGTGCGTCGCACAAGAATGCAAAACCGGCACACAAAGGAGTATTACCAAGACTTAGGATATTTTCTTCCGGATTTCCAATGGGGCATGATTCTTTGATATGGTTTCTTCATTCCAGAATATCATGTTAATTAGTGCAGAATGTCAGAATCAGACTTAACATGCATAGTATGTTATCAGCAGTTAAGTTATCGCACCAGAATGCGATTAGTGAAAGAATGCATAAACAGAAGTGCATGGATAGCAATAGATTAACATGATAGAAGAACATGATTCTAAGCTAATGGTTTTATTAATGAATCGAGGTGAAATATGATGGCAATAAAGGCATGTTTAAGTGATGCGAGTATTATGACATCTAACCAACGTGATAATAATTACATCATATAACATGGATTTATTGGGATCATAGAAAGTCTCGAGGAGTTTCCAGAACAATAAGGGTTGATGAGATCGAATTTAGAAAGATAGGATTTCGATTAAGTCAGAAATAGAATAAACTAAGTATATACGAATAGGATAATCATAAGTTTTATTATTCTCAGTGTCCAGTTTTAATAACCAGAACTTAGTATCCAGAAATTCCGTAGAATAGAACAACTAGAACTTACGGAAACAAAAATGATTAGAAATGCCTTTACCTAGAATTAGGCATTCGACATGTAGTAAATTCCAAAAGTCTTAGATTCACGATCAGTACCAAGTAAATTTAGAAGATACTATGGCAAGACTAATGGTCAAATAGAACAGTCAAAATAGCATAAATGAAATAGATAAGTACACTCTAAGTGGGGAAGACTTAGTGCCCAGACTTAATACATGCCGAGGTAATCACCCCGAGATAGTTCGTGAGGACACGAACAAAATAAGTGGAGGAGAGTTGTAACACCCTAGTTTTTATGGTTTTAGTTAAATTGATATTATATTGCTTTTAGAATATTAAAGAAGTCTTTTCGTTAAGTTTTATTAGAAATAAGGACTAACGATGCAAAGGATTTAACGATAAGGACTAACGACCGATAAATGCAAAAAATTGCCACTTTACCCAGGGATTTAACCACACTATCACACGTGTATGTGTGATAGTGAAGTCGTGTCTTTCGCAGGAGCTTTTAGGAGGGAAACACATCTCTATCCATTCTAGCAAGAACAATCCCATGAGCAATTCTATGGTTACCAAGAGCATCTATAGATGATTGGTGTGTTCCTTCAAGTCTTAAGATGGTAGAACAATCCCCATCAAGGTGAGTAAGTATTCATGTCTTAATTCATGTTCATGTTGAATTTAAGGGTTTATGATAAATTGGAGATTTGTGTTTAATTGAGGTTCTTTAGAACCATAACCTTGAATTATGATGAAACATGATTTAGACAATCATGTTAATGTTAGAGTATGTTTAGTATTAAGTAATTGAATCATGATTTCAAAGATTAGAAGAATTCTTGTGATGATTAGAAGTTATGAATGATTATGTTAAACAAAGGGTGTTTGACTAGAGTTTAATTTAGCACCTAAATAAGCAAATTTGGCTTAAGGCCTGAAGAAAAAACATTTAGACATGTTAAATAAGCTGAGATATAAGTTTGTTAAAGATTGGGATAACTTAGTATGAGTTTTGGGTCGTTTTGTTAATGACCCAAATTGGGACGGCATAGTGTGGAGAAATTTATACCAACTTCGGAAAATCATAGAAAAATAATCGTAGCTCCGTTGGGAGCGTGCCTTACATATTTGGAAAGGGTAAAAGAGTCTATTTTCTAGCAAATTATTTCCAAGTATAAATGGGTCAAAATCAGCAAAATGCATCAGCCTGCAGAAATTCTAAAATTCTACATAAAAAGGGATTTTTGTAAAAAGTGTTTAAGAATGAAATAGGACCTTTTATGGTTAAGTTAAGTTGTATAGACCCATTGTATGTCAGATATATGAATTAGCAAGTTCTCATTGTATTAGTATGATTATATCATGATTAGGTGCTCGTGGGAAGCTTACGAAAGTTAATCAAGAACAAAGGTGAGCAACGGATTTAGCTTCATGTTATTAGATTAAACATGATGTAAAGATGTTTGTTTAGCTTCGGATTATAGCCAAAGGTTTTCATGTTAAGAGACTCAGAAATAGCCAAGTATACCCGTAACAGGTATCATAGCCATGAATAGGATACCCACAAGGGGTATCGTAGCAATATATAGGATACTCACAAGGGGTATCATAGCCATGTATAGGATGCTCACAAGAAACATCGTTATCATATTAGGGTGCTCACAAGCAGCATCGTAGACAAGTGTAGGGTGCTCACAAGGAGCATCGTTGTCAAGTGTAGGGTGCTCACAAGTAGCTTCGTAGACAAGTTTAGGGTGCCCAAGAAACACACCAATAACCATGTAGCGTGTCCAAGAAGTGCAAGATATAGAATTCCCATATAAGCATCCTAAGTGGATGACCTGCGTTTGTATAGTAGCATCCTAAGTGGATGAACCAAGCATCCTAAGTGGATAACCTAAGCATCATAAGTGGATGACCATGGCGTCCTAAGTGGATGACCAATCATCCTAAGTGGATGACCCGTACTTTAATTAGTACTTACGTCCTTCGTGGATGACCTAAGTAAACAAGCACGATGTTAGAATAGCGCCCCAATAAGAGTACTCGTCGGCTAGGGAATTTATTATGTAGAATAGGACGATCGGGTATCGTCTAGTTGTATCATATGTTCAGATTTTATACAAGTACAAGACGACTATATGTCGTAACTAATATAGAATTATATATTTATAGAACCATGTTATAGAATTCCAAGATTTCTCAGATTCCGTTAACTCACTAAGTCGCAAGGACTTACCGTTCTTCGTTTACGTTTTTGCAGGTTAGATAAGTGGGGCTCATAGATGGTAGCTAGGAGTGCATTAGGAAAAGAAGACGGTTACGCTCGGTTAGGTGACGAGCGACTCTTCCCTTGCACTTTGATATTACTTGTAATGTCCCTCATGTTTTTAGAAGTTTAAAACAGTGTCAAGTCAAGTACATATTCAGTTTTAATGATTTAGTAGTTCACAATTATGTTTGTATGAAACACGTCAATATGGAGCGTTTGGGTTAAACCCCGTTTCGTTGACTTCATGTCTGCTAAGATTGTATATACTTTGATTATGATAACGTCATGTCCATTAGTGTTTAACAAGTTATTTTTATGTCAAGTTAACGGTATAATTACTTGGGTTAAAGTAGATTTGAACTAAATAAGTTTTTCGGAAAAAGTGTGCAGGAAAAGGCCTCAGCCGGCGGCTAAGGAAGGGTCTGGTGGCCCTTAGCCGCCGGCTAAGACCTCTAGCCGCCGACTAAGGGGTGGCCTGATGGCCCAATGTCGCCGGCTAAGGTCCAAGCCACCGGCATCTGGGCACCAGTGTTTTCCCCGTTCTCGTCATTCTTGTTTTCTTCATACAAAATGAACCGTAATGAATTAGAAAATGTTCTTCATACCGTTAGAAAGGTATTTGAGTCTTCTATAACATAAGAAATGCTTTCAAAATCAGAATCATTATAAAAATTTTAAAATGGACTCACGAAAGAGTCAAGGGTGAATATCGGGATTTTCCGCGTTACAAAAAAAAAATTACTCGAGTCAAGGGCGGTTCAGTTTGTGTCGGAATGATTGGTTATTTTATACGTGTGTGTCGGTTATGTTGTTTTTTTTTTAAAATTAAAGCAAGGGACCCGGAGTGTTCATTCTGTGGTCAAACTGTCAAAGAACATATATTTTTGGAACCCCTTTTATCTAGTCCGAGTATAAGATGTCGTATAGGTATGAACATTATAATGAATTTTCAGTTAAGCCAATGTGTTACTGCATTGGTCTGCTAGTGCTGGGTGTTTGTTTTGCTTGGAGTTATCAAGTGTTGGTATTAATAAAGCAAATAAAATGGCACTTTTACCCTTTTTGGTTAAAGAATCTGTTAATAAAATTAAATGAATAATACAAATAATAATAAGTCAAGCTTGATTAAACCCAATCGTCATACGGAAATGATGTAGAGTCTAGCCACTCTTGGCCGCTGATAAGTTCTGATACTGTGAAATTAGAAGCTTCACTAATATCCATGACATGATGACCAGGCCATTGAACTCGATCATCTACCCTGGAACCAGGACCAATGTTGTCATACTCGCCATAATATAATGTGTCTAAACCTTGTTCTTCACCGGACCAATGGACCCATCCCTTTGGGTCAATTAGGTCGTCAATGTATGACTCGATGAAGACTGTGCGAGAGTATGGCTTCCATGGCCTCCCAAGATAGCTTTTCACGGAATTACCGTGCAGGTCCTCAGTAGCCAAAATGGAACAATTCTGGAAGGACATGCCTGTTTGTTGGTCGGGAGAGTCCCTTGACTGGGCAGCAATTACTGTGAATTGACCGGGCGCTGGCAATCTGGATATGATGTTACATCCCTGAAACACAACGGCTGCATTACCAAATATGTAATCTATGGTCCCATAAATGTCACATTCTCGGTAGAATTGCCTGAAGGAGTGGACGTACAACGTGTCTTGGTAACCACTAATTACACATCTGTACACTGCTGCTAAGTCTGCGTTGATACGAAGGGCCACTGCCTGGTGCTTTTCTGCTCCTGCCATGTTATAAAACCCAATGTCACGAGCCAAGAATCCTTCTCCCGACACAGCTGTTATCAACATTCAGTTTAATTAATCAATGCACCATTCATAACATATTGTAATAAAGTGAGAAATGGATGATAGAAGGGAGTTTACCAACAGTGGCAGATCTGAAAGTAGTCCAACCATCAACCATGCTTCTGTTGCCGCTGATTATTGTGATATCATTTCCTTCGCCAAGAAGAACAATGTTGGTTTTGTAAGCAGGGATCTCTACATTTTCTTCGTACAAACCCTGTTTAATGTAAATGATGACTCTGTCAATGCTATTGTTTGGAGCAAAATTTATGGCATCTGTAATGGTGGTGAAGTTGCCACTCCCATCTGTGGCCACGGTTATGGTGTTCTCGTAATCGCCTCCCGAGAAGCGCTTAATTTGAGAGTCGTTAGCTAGACTCTTTCTTAAGTGGTTTATTCTTTGGGTTTGAGTTCTTCCCTTCGATCGTTATGCTTTCTTCTTCATGGTACAATTCGAGTCTATGGCCATTTACTATAAATGTTTTGCCATTTTTACCATATAGTTCAACACATCCGGATGAATATCCATATTTTACCATATACGGTCCAAGCCAACAAGATTTAAGTTTAGGTTGCTTGAGTTTATATTTTGAATGAAATAATAGGACTTTATCACCTTTTTTAAATTCTTTCCTTATTCTGAGTTACTAGAGTTTTCATATGTCTGAAGGTGGAGTTCATCTAACTCGTGAAGTTGAAACATACGTTTCTCACCAGCGCCAATGCCATCAGTGTTAAACAGGCACAATGACGAGGTATAAGGAATATTTGACTAGTTGGGGCTGCTATTGAAACAAGTGGATGAATGACGAGCTATTAGAGTAGAAAGCGAAAGGTAGTTGTAGTTAGAGGAAAAGACGAGGATGTATACCTCCGAGATACTTGCTGTTTTCAATGGAGATCTTATGGGCTTCAGCTTATCTAAGAGCAAAGTAAGGAAGGCGAACGAGTTAGTAACTGAATACGATGATAATACAAGTAATAAATAAAGAGATAGTTAGATACAAAGATCAATATTTTCTGGAGGAGCAACGACAAGAAAGGCTCCGAAATCAGCAGCAGCAGCATTAGTAGTTGGTTGTTAATGGGGATTTTGGTCTTCTCTTTCTCTTCGCTTTTTTCGCTCTATCTCTGTACTTTGGTAGTAATTCTAATGTTGTTGCTGCTGATTCTCCCAGCCTTCTTCTTTTCAACTCTGAAAAGAACCAATCCAATCCAATAGCCAAAGGTCTCGCTATTTTAACGGTTGCAAAAGCTGGGATGCTACTTACGTACAAGCTTGGAACTGGTTTGGTCATGGCTCGAAGGGCAGATGGTTCGTGGTCTGCGCCTTCTGCTATAATTTCAGCTGGTCTAGGATGGGGTGCTCAGGTATATATCAGCTACCTTTTCTTTTCATTTCGTTTCGCTTCTTTTTGGGGTACATTTATTAGCTTATATGTCCTTGTTTTTTTGTAGGCTGGAGGTGAACTTATGGACTTCATAATCGTGCTTCATGACTATAAAGCTGTTAAAACATTATGTAGTCGCATGCACTTTTCTCTTGGAGCTGGTTGCAGTGCTGCGGCGGGACCGGTTGGTAGAGTTCTGGAGGCTGATCTACGAGCCGGTGATAGGGGCTCTGGGATGTGCTACACTTACAGTTGTAGCAAAGCTATTATTTACAGTATTTTATTGCTAGTTACTCCTTGTTTGTTATCAATGTAGGAGGAACTGCAACAAAAAATCATGAAGTAGTAAATAATTACCCGCATCAGTATGATGTTTATGTGATAAGTTATCCCACCCCAATTTCTTCCATTTTGTTGTATAAATTAATAAACCTTACAGAAAAAGGCCATACACTCTGACAATATAACAGACCAATCAATGAGTGACCAATTTGTTCAAGTATATATTTCTTGTCATTCTTCCCTAGAAATCCTTTTTAGTCGATGAAGCACAAGTCATCCAAAACACAATATGTCTGCTGAAAATTCAATCTTTGCCTTTATGTCTAAATTGGTGATGGAAATTTAACCATGCGTGTTTCTTTCATCATGGATTTAGGATACGGCTAAAGGGATATTAGGGCCTTCCTTGTTATGCTATTGGTCAACTACTGCCGTTAATGATATTTTTTTCGTTTAAAGTTTTAATCTCTTTTAATATATAAATTTCAAGTTAATGAGATCAAAGAAACTTTTGGTTCAGGTGCGTCGTTGGAGTGGACATTGGGAAGGAACATGTTGTCAAACCAGGAATGGACACTACGAACTAATCTTCACTCCATGGCGATCCGTATCTCACCAACTGGTGACATAACTTTCATGGGCCTGTGACAGACCAAAGGCTGCTGAACCCTAGTATACCACTCTGGAAGACCTTTACTCTAAACTTAATTGTTAGTTAGCTTTGTGTATGTCATCAATGTACATGTTACATTTGTAAAAAAACTCTTGTTGTCATTTAAAAATCCAAACACACTTGAAAACACTGTTATAGTTTGTGATATTGTTATTTTTTTTTTTTTTTTTTTTAATATATAGATATTATTTTCTTGTGTGTTTGCGTCGGAATGATTGGTTTATTTTGATACGTGTGGTGTCGGGTATGTTGCTTTTATTTTTTAAATTAAAAGTGTTAGTTACCACGAGGTTTCATTTTCTGTGGTCAAACTGTCCAAAGAAAAGATATTTTTGGAACGCCCTTTTTATCTAGTCCGAACATGTCAAAGAACAAGATATTTTTCAGTTACGCCAAATGTGTTTGCGCATTTTTGGTCTGCTGATGATTAATTATCAAGTGTTTCAATCGTCGTGTTTGTTTGTTAATTTATAAAGCAAAACGAAATGGCACTTAAACCCTTTCGGTTGTATAAGATGTGTTAGTCATATTAACAAGCATGGTACCCGGCGTTGCAGCGGCGGGTACCTTGTGATTAAAGTCAAGCACAAATAACAATGACGAACTAATAAACCGGAAAAGAAAAACAAAAAGAAGGTGAGGGTGCAATATGTATTATATGTAGTATAGATATAGATATAGCTGAATAATACAAATAAGAAGTCACAACTAGCTAGTGTGACTATATGTATATACATCCAGTACTGGTAAGTGATGTTTTCCTGTTGGTCACTTTTGGGTTGAGATTTTAGATTAAACCCCATCATCATACGGAAAAGATGTAGAGTCTAGCCACTCTTGGCCGGTGATGAGTACTGATACTGCGAAATTAGAAGCTTCAGTAATATCCATGACATGATGACCAGGCCATTGAACTCGATCATCTACCCCGGAACCAGGACCAATGTTCTCATACTCACCATAATATATTGTGTCTAAACCTTGTTCTTCTCCGGGCCAAGGGATCCATCCCTTTGGGTCAATTAGGTCGTCAATGTATGACTCGATGAAGACTGTGCGAGAGTATGGCTTCCATGGCCTCCCAAGATAGCTTTTCACTGAATTACCGTGCAGGTCGTCAGTAGCCAAAATGGAACAATTCTGGAAGGATATGCCGGTTTGTTCGTCGGGAGAATCTCTTGACTGGGAGGCAATTACTATGAATTGACCGGGCATTGGCAATCTGGACATGATGTTACATCCCTGAAACACAACGGCTGCATTACCAAATATGTAATCTATGGTCCCAAAAATGTCACATTCTCGGTAAAATTGCCTGAAGGAGTGGACGTACAACGTGTCTTGGTAACCACTAATTACACATCTGTACATTGCTGCAAAGTCTGCGTTGATACGAAGGGCCACTGCCTGTTGCTTTTCTGCTCCTGCCATGTTATAAAATCCGATGTCACGAGCCAAGAATCCTTCTCCCGACACAGCTGATATCAACATTTAGTTTAATAAATTAATGCATCATTCATAACATATTATACTAGGCTGAAAACATCACTGACAATAATAAAGTGAGAAATGGATGATAGAAGGGAGTTGTACCAACGAGTGGCAGATCTGAAAGTAGTCCAACCATCAGCCATGCTTCTTTTACCGCTGATTATTGTGATATCATTTCCTTCGCCAAGAAGAACAATGTTGGTTTTGTAACTAGGGATCTCTACATATTCTTCGTACAAACCCTGTTTAATGTAAATGATGACTCTGTCAATGCTATTGTTTGGAGCAAAATTTATGGCATCTGTAATGGTGGTGAAGTTTTGCCACTCCCATCTGTGGCCACGGTTATGGTGTTCTCGTAGTCATTATCGTCATCATCACTAATGTGGAAACAGCTGTTACGACTGGGATAGCCACTTTGCGGAAAGATAGTGTCCCTTTTAATGTTGCCGGTGTGTATTCTTTTTGCGTTGAACCAGATGCTGCAAGAGAAAGGGAATTGATAACATATAGTAAAGATATTACGGTGTCTACAGGAGTGAGTTTTAAGAGACCAGATCAGACTCCATCCCTCTAGACACTATTCTTTGGATGACTGCTGCTGCAGGAAGGCCCTCAACATCTTCTATGTTTGTTTGGAAAAGAGGTGAGTCGAGTGAGGCGAACTCCTTCAAGGAGGAAATATTAATTGTGAAGTTACGATGCAGTCTTGAATGGTTCCCTTTGTATTTCTCAATAATATTCTTTTGCTAGTATCAATATTTTGACATCAAATCTAGAACTTATTACCGCCTTCGGATATGGCAACCTTGAGAGACTGGAGGAGTATATTAATGTTCGGATTGATGTTTATGCTTACTGTGAGCTTTAGCGATTCAAAGCAAACATCTGGGTACGGCGTAGACTTGCAGATAGATCGATATATTAGTGAACCAGATGTATTTCTAGGTGAAGAGAGAGTTTGTTTTGTCGCAAGTAAGAAGAGTATTAGGAGAAACTGAAATGAGATTATTTGTTTAGAGAAAAACATCATCCGACTGAATATCTTGGTACACTCCATTGAATCATACCAGAATTAAACATAATCCCAAGGCACAACTAGAGACAACAAAAGTACAAAATGATGGAACATAAATATTCATGCTTTATTAATTATTAGTTAGGACAAAGGGTCACATGTTGTCTTCTTTTTCTTCCTTGAACCCGTTTTATTTTTTTGCTTATTTCCAAGTATCAGTCAATCTAAAATCTTGGCATCTTTCTTCACGGGAAGAATACCGACTGACATTTCTTTATTGCCATTACCCCAAACTCATATATAAAAGTCGACAACATTATTGCTACATAGCTATGTCGGCAAGTAGCTTGCTAGTGATGAAATTTCGATAGATGAACTTGGTAGTGGTAGCAGGAGTGAAAATGTAACTGCGAAAAGTACAAAGATGCGTAAACATATTCTTCGCATCAATCATTATTATCCGCGAAAGTAGTTTTTTCTGTATGACATGTAGAGGACATTTAAAGTTCATACTAACAAGAGTGTTGATCCTTGAACGCAGGCATTACCGTGTGATAAACAAGAGTTTCATGTATGGAATGGGACTTCGTTTTGATGGTTTAAAGGAGTAGTATAGTTTTATTCATGTAGTGGGATATTGTAACTAATGCAATGTTGCTAAAATGTTTTTATTCCTTTATATTAATTGTCTATATAGGCTCGTTTTACCCATGAATAACATTGTGTGTAAAATCCAAAATTAGATGCATAACGTAGGGCACATATGACTTAGACTAAAGTATGAAGTAGATTTGTTATGTTATCGTACACAAATTTGTGGATTTACAAACTAAATAACCATTAGACGCAGCATATTTAAAGTCCCAAAGTGAATCCGCATGATGGATTTAGATTAACGACATAAAATAACAAGTTAACCACTTGTTATGAAAATCAAGTGATTCAAACGAGCAAGAACGGTTTCTTTTCCTTCCTTGAAACCCACGAAAACTTGTCAAGTCACTAAGGTAAGTGAACTCTATGATTCATCCACACAACGCGTCGTTGTATACTACCCGAATGCTATTTCTTGAACTTCACGATTAAAGCAACGAAACTCACGGTTTATGCTTTCTTGAATCGAACTACAAAAACCCTAACCCCAGGGTAGGTCCGATCGCTTTTTAGAGGTAGGAAAGGAGAGGAAATTCTTGTTTGTTAAGTTATGCAAGAGTTGATGTGTTTCGAAAGATTTAAATTTATATAACTAGTTTAACCGAAATTAACCTAAACATACGGGTAAAGTATAACCCTCGTTTTGTAGTACAGTTTAGACAAGACCAGGTCATTCGCACAGAGACTTGTATAAGTTCGATTATCACAAAAGTAATTAAACATAAAGACAAGCAGGGGCGAAGCCAGAAATTTGAGTTAGTGGGGGCCGTAATTTTTTTTACTTGGCTTTTAAACTCGATATTTTGAGCCGATTAGTCCTAAGGCGACTGACTACCTTTTTAGATAGCCCGGGTTTCTCTCTCTCTTAGATTCAAACCCTATACCTTCAGTTTAGCTGATATTTTTATCGTTGAGTAACTTTTGTAGTTATTTATAATTACTTATCATATATTAGTAGCATACAATTAATGGATCACAAAAACCTTGATATTTCATTGAAGGACTCATTCTGTTTTATTATAACTATACAATAACCATAACAAAATGTCAAATCTTTTTCTAATCTTATTGTTAATATCACAAAATAAAGTAATAACCATTCCTTTAGGCACCTATTTAAAAATCTCATGTCAAAAGTAAATACAAATTATTTATGAAAGGGTAACTTATTTTAGTATATTTTTTAATATAAAAAAAACTAACATATAGATTGTGTATATTTAAAGAGATTGTGTAATGAGTTTTTTTAGCACAACTCTACAGTGGTCCATTTTATCCTTCAACTAAGGCTTTTAAACATGTTTACTATGGTTTAACTTGTCCCAAGTATCATATGATTTGAAGGGCTACAACTATAATTTTTAACATCTAAATAGGGTAAAAAGAAGTTTTTCTTGTCCCCAGCACAAAAGAGAAATCGTCTTCCTCCATCAAAGAAAAAACATAAACTCGTTTATCAAAGCTTTTTAAAAAATAAGCCAATCAGCTTATAAAGTGTACGTTCTCCGATCTTCATCACAAACGCAACCTATCTGATGTTTCTCACTTGTTTGATGTCTTGGGTCATCGCCAGTTCAACCAAAGCCAAGGCCGTCCATGTTGGCAGGGGCCGGATTAAAGACTTTGTGAAACATAGCTGGGAAATTAGGAAACAAGGTGGGTTAGTTTGGCCGGTTGGGGGTGGCTGAGCACCCGCCAGCTACCCTACTGGCTCCGCCTCTGAAGACAAGTAAATTCATTTAAATAGAAAATAAGCGATTTTTAGGCAAATACAATTATAACAGATATGATTACTTGGATAGTTCATATAACTCAGACATGTGGCATATGCAATTGATCTCAATTTGAATAAGTTTACAAGAACAAGTCTTCACTACAATTCATAATATAGCAATTCTCGTCAAAATTACCTTTTTCATAAATTGTGCATAAAGATTAATCGTATTCAATTCAAGACTTATGTTTCTCAACAAAGTGATTTCTCACAGAATGAACACAACACTTAGAGTCTAGTTGATTATTAATTTCCCTAAGCGGATTCCTCCAACCAAAGGCTAAAACGCATAGACAAGCTTTTAGAATTGTATAACACAAATTGGGTCTTTCGACCTATACCAACAAGAATACACAATTGATAAACAAGCCTAGCAAGACAAGTACAGCTGGTTATAAACACAAGAATAAATGGAACCTAGATATAGCATAGCCAAAAATAACTTTATTATATATACATATCCAAGCAATCAAGAGATACTTGGCCAATCATGGCAAACGTGTTCATGATCACAGAGAGTTTGTAACGGTTTAAATAAACATACAAAACTTTGAAGAGTAAACGGTTACAAAAGTGGTCACTAAATACCAGTATGCCAAATACTAAACTAATCTAAACCCTTATTTAATATGAATTATTGGTTCTTGATACTTTTCGTTTGAAATTGGGCAGAATAACTTGGGGAGAAAGTTGGGAGTAATGGTGTTGTGGTATAACTGAAGTAGTGATCAATAAATAAGACTTTTGAGTTTGCTTAAACGGAAAGTGCGGCGCACAAATATGTTTGTGCGGCGCACATCGCGACTTGACGGCAAAGGCAAAATTATTACTTGAGGAAGTGCTGCGCACATAATATCAAAACTGCGCACATTGCTTATTTGAGGATAACGGGTATGTTGACTTATTTACCCGAAGTGCGTCGCACAAGAATGCAAAACCGGCACACAAAGGAGTATTACCAAAACTAAGGACACTTTCTTCCGGATTTCCAATGGGGCATGATTATTTGATATAGTTTCTTCATTCCACGTTTCATCTTGAAGTGAGCATGCACATGATTTTATGCATTTAAGTATCGAAAGTTCACGAGAAACGATTAAATAATGACAAATAACGCTGCTAGAAAGATGTATAATTTGGGTGTTATCAAATACTTTCACACTTAGCTATTGCTTTCCCTCAAGTAATCAAGCGAGAAAATATCGTTTATCATGACATTATAGATCAAGACAAGTCAGAGCATGCTAACAATTCTATATATATAGCAAAACGTTTGACAATACCGTGTAGTTTTTCTGGCGTCGACACTTAACTAAAGGCACCTCACGAAGTGATATATTTTTAGAATTCACACAAGATCACTCTATAATTATGGGAGATCACTCAATTTGCACAAAAGTGATTTACTAGCTACCATAAGCTTGAACTAAACACATAAACTAATCCGATGAGGCGTGAGCACTGGACAATTCTATCAAAGAGGACTTTTCGGGATAAGGCTTCGGGATTTTTAAGGTGTAGATGAGGCATGAGATAATTTTTGATTTTTGATTTTCAAGATATATATAAGTCGGAAAGTCAATACCCATATTTATCGCAAACTACTACCATCCACAAACGTAATAGCATAATGGCATCTGAATGTAACCGTATGATACAAGCTGCATAACACTTTGGGATACTATCCCTTATCACATAGTAACACTTTTCTTTAACTTATACTTATACTTTTTATTCTTCTTTTTGTTCTTTTTTTTTCTACAAATCACTTTGATGATAATAAAACGGCAGCATGCACAAATAACTGATTCAGAATGCTATAACAACCAATCATACCAAGTAGTAAGCGATCAACTGTTAGAATTTCGACTTAGATATTTAGATTAAAAGGTTTGAATTTATATATATATACATATATATATAATATATATATATATAATATATATAATATATATATAATACATATTATACATATATATATATATATGATATATATAATATATATATAATATACACACATATATATATACATAATGTAAAAAATATATATATACACACATATATATATATATATATATATATATATATATATATATATACACATATATTATATAACATATAAGAGAAGGGATGTTTCAGCATGTTTTACTAAGGATATCTAGCACTAGCACTGAAAGTGAGTGCTAAAAAGAGTTTCATTATGTAGATAGCAGACGAGTGTAGTCGGCTAAAATATAGTGATTTCAATTTGTAGGGTTATTTGGTGAATCCTATATTTGCCTCTAATATCACGTGTGTTGAAATAAAGACGTTCCAACAAACCTGAGAAGCTAGCGCGGAATATAGACTCAAAGAAAACACACACGTGACCCCAAACGTTACATTGTATTAATTAACGAATGAGCAAAGAAGAATGTATGCACACGTTATACCCTCGTACCAAACCTTTATTAAATCCCTAATAAAGCTATTACAACGAGGAAGAAGAATGAATAACTAGTATCTCCCCCTCATCCCTGTTTATAAAGATGAGGGGGTAGAAAACTTTCCTAAATCAAATAGGAAACATCATAGTTATAATCTATTCCTAATCTAAATTACAATGTACACTTAACCCCCTAACCTATATTAAATTTACTCCTAATATCCTACAAATTTCCACTTAAGAAGTAACAGTTAAACATAGCTGATACCATCATCGTTATCCATACTTGAACCATCGAAACCGGGGCCCCCCTTATTAACCAGCCTTGCACATTTAGTAATTTCCTTAGATTTAGCTTTCATAGAACTCCTTCTTCTTTTCATGCAACATTACACTCTGGCACCCTCTTGACCAGTACTCCGGTACCATAATTTGCCCCTACCTTTATACCAAGGGGGTTGGGGGTACCTTTTCCCGCCCTTTACCAAGCAGTCCGTGTTGTGTCTTCATCTCAGGTTGCTTGTCCTTCAAACGTCTTTGAGCAACTGCAGTATCATCATTACTAACTTGAAAAACCTCAGCTTCACGATCCCCTGCAGTTCCACCTCAAACCAAACACGTTTTTCATCCTGTATCTCCACTGATCCTGTTTCAACACCGAGGACCAAGGTTGTTTTGAACCCAACTTGTTTAGGCCAAATTGTTTGACACCCAACTTGTTTTTGGAATCAAGTTGCTTTAAAAAATCCCACTTCGTTTTGAACCTCCAGCTTTGTACATATTCCCACGAGCCTTTTCGATGGTTTAACCTAATATCATACTACCTTTCTTCTTTAAAACCTTGCCTACAAACCTTGTCAAGTTGCTAACCAACTTTACCGACAAGTCTCACAAGTCGTGTGTTAACCCCGCTTTCTTGTAAAGATTGATCTACTAACCTTTAGAAAACCCTAAAGCTTCGATCTTTCTATCTCATGTCTACAACCTTGATATACCTTGTACTCCAAGTAATCACTTTTCTTGAATCCTGAGACAAAGCTAAACCTTACTTGTTTTCCAAGAACCACCAAGACTTAGAATCCACAGAATCCCCCCCGCGACACCTTTAAGTCGACCTAGCTTCAAGAAACCAACGTAACTTGGCTCTGATACCACTTGTTGAATAAATAAGTCCAACAAACTTTGAAAGCTAGCGCGGAATATAGACTCAAAGAAAACACACGCGTGACCCCAAACGTTACATTGTATTAATTAACGAATGAGCAAAGAAGAATGTATACGTTATACCCTCGTACCAAACCTTTATTAAATCCCTAATAAAGAGGGAGAAGAAGAATACTAGCATCTCCCCTGATCCCTATTTATAGAGAGGAGGGGGTAGAAACATTCTAAATCAAATATATACTGATGTGTGGTGGGATAATAAGAATCCTAATCTAAATTACAATTACACTTAAATAACCCCCTAACCTATGTTAAGTTTACTCCTAATATCCTACAACGTGAAATTGTCACAACTACACATAAGTACAATCTCACTGCGGAACTCGTAATTGATGTACTAGCGTAAGTTATAGAGCTAAGAAAATCATTGGCACACTCATAAAATGAAAGTGTAAAAGATGTACACTTATAATAGGCCAGAATTACCTCATAATTTGTGGTGGATTTGTGCCAGCTATGATGTCGATCCGAGTGGATTTGCCTTACTAAACAGGAGATGTTTTGTTTAAATCTTTAGATTTTATATTATTATTTTATGCTAATAATTAATCCTAAACATGAAAAAATATGGGCTAGATTGCAAGGCAAGTATAGATAAGTGAAATAAAATTTTAAAATTTTCCTGTTTTACTATCCTTTCCACACTTAAGTTGAACATTGCCCTGAATGTGATAAACCGATAAGCATAGGGAAATAGGGAAATAAGTGACAAGCAGAAACAAGACTTACCGGGCAATAATGAGAACTGCTTATCTTCCAGCGAGCAACTACGAGCTTTTCTGACAAAAGTAGTATGAAAGCACACACAATAAAAAAAATGGACAATAGTTTTTGGATTTGGGGGGTTTATATAAATTTTTATTTTTTTATATAATTAGATCTTCCTTCCACACTTAAAGTTGAAAAGTGTTGTTGAAAGTTATGAAGAAATATGTAAATTATCTTTAATAGAGTAAACTACAACCGTTGGGTCTTGTGGTTTGCTTGACCAACGTCCCTATACCCTTGACCAAAAAAGTTGCCCATCCTCCTTAAGTGTAACCTTTTCCCTCCTTATCCCGTAAGGGACTAACGGTTGGAAAACGTTGCGGTCGGATGGTACAAAAAAAGATTGCACCATCCATCCTTAAGGGACCTAATGCGGAAAACGTTTACACTACTTAAGACGATGGTGGCAACTTTTTGTCAAGAGGACTAGGACGCTGGTCAACCAAACCACAAGGACCACATGTAGTTTACTCTAATCAGACATATAAAACATGGATCGCCTCCCGAGAAGCGCTTAATTTGAGAGTCGTTAGTCTTAGACCTCTTTCCTAAGTGGTTTTTCTTTGGGGTTTGAGTTTCTCCCTTCAATCGTTATGCTTTCTTCTTCATGGTACAATCTCGAGTCTAAGGCCATTACTATAATTTTTTGCCATTTTTATAACCCATAATAGTCAACACATCCGGAGAAGATCCATCTTTACCATATCGTGTCCAATCAACAAGATTTAAGTTTAGGTTGCTTGAGTTTATATTTTGAATGAAATAATAGGACTTTATCACCTTTTTTAAATTCTTTCCTTATTCTGAGTTTACGAGAGTTTTCATATGTCTGAAGGTGGAGTTCATCTAACTCGTGAAGTTGAAACATACGTTTCTCACCAGCGCCAATGCCATCAGTGTTAAACTGGCACAATGACGAGGTATAAGGAATATTTGACTAGTTGGGGCTGCTATTGAAACAAGTGGATGAATGACGAGCTATTAGAGTAGAAAGCGAAAGGTAGTTGTAGTTAGAGGAAAAGACGAGGATGTATACCTCCGAGATACTTGCTGTTTTCAATGGAGAGCTTATGGGCTTCAGCTGATTTGAGAAGGAAGGAAGGCGAACGAGTTAGTAACTGAATACGATGATAATACAAGTAATAAATAAAGAGATAGTTAGATACAAAGATCAATATTTTCTGGAGGAGCAACGACAAGAAAGGCTCCAAAATCAGCAGCAGCAGCATTAGTAGTTGGTTGTTAATGGGGATTTTGGTCTTCTCTTCGCTCTTTCGCTCTATCTCTGTACTTTGGTAGTAATTCTAATGTTGTTGCTGATTCTCCCGCCTTCTTCTTTTCAACTCTGAAAAGAACCAATCCAATCCAATCATGACCGAATCAATTCTCGATTAATAAATAATAATAATAATGAAATAAATGAAGAAGAAGAAGAGATACTTTGGGCGTCAAACTTGTTTCTCTTTTCGCACCTTGTTCGATGACCCCCCATCACTTTTAACCTTCAACCTTCAATTTCAATTGAAGATGTTCATTAATGGATATCTATGAGGAAGAGTTACAATTAGTTTTTTCAAATTTTTGGGAGCTTGTTTTTTGTAGGCTAGAGGTGAACTTATGGACTTCAAAATCGTGCTTCATGGCTATAAAGCTGTTAAAACATTTTGTAGTCGCATGCACTTTTCTCTTGGAGCTGGTTGCAGTGCTGCGACGGGACCGATTTGTAGAGTTCTGGAAGCTGATCTATGAGTCGGTGATAAGGTCTGTGGGATGTGCTACACTTACAGTTGTAGCAAAGGTATTATTTATTTTTATTGCTAGTATGCCCTTATTTGTTATCCATGTAGGAGGAACTACAACTCAAAATCATGAACTAGTAAATAAGTACTGCATCAATATGAGATATCCCACCCCATTTCCTTCCATTTTGTTGTATAAACCATTAAACCTTACAAACAAAGGCCTTATAGTCTGAAAACATAACTAACCAATCAATGAGTGACCAATTTGTTCAAGTGTATATTTCTTGTCATTCTTTATACTTTTTGAGTCATCGCATGCACATGTCAATTGAAAAGGTCATTCACCAACAATAGGATCCTGCTAAAAATATAAACTTTGCCTTTATGTTTAATTTGGTGATGGATATTTAACCATGCTTATTTCTTTTATCATGGATTTAGGTTACGGCTAGAGGGATATTAGGCCTCCCTTGTTGTGCTATTGGTCAACTAATGCCGTTAATGCCAGAAATCATGTGTATTACATGTTAGACAGTTGAATGACAATAATTAAACAATATGAATCATGACTAAAACCAGAATATCATGTTAATTAGTGCAGAATGTCAGAACAAGACTTAACATGCATAGTATGCTATGATCTGCAGTTAAGTTATCGCACCAGAATGCGATTAGTGATAGAATGCATAAACAGAAGTGCATGGATAGCAACAGATTAACATGATAGAAGAACATGATTCTAAGCTGATGGTTTTATTAATGAATCGAGGTGAAATATGATGGCAATAAAGGCATGTTTAAGTGATGCGAGTATTATGACATCTAACCAATGTGATAATAATTACATCATATAACATGGATTTATTGGGATCATAGAAAGTCTCGAGGAGTTTCCAGAACAATAAGGGTTGATGAGATCGAATTTAGAATCTAGGATTTCGACTTAGTCAAAATAGAATAAACTAAGTAATCGAAAGGAGAGATCATTAAGTATCTATTATTATCAGTGTCCAGTTTTAATAACCAGAAATTAGTATCTAGAAATTCCGTAGAACAGAACAACTAGAATTTCCAGAAACAAAAATGATTAGAAATACCTTTACCTAGGATTAGGCATTCGACATTTAGTAAATTCCTGAAGTCTTACATTGACAGTCAGCTCACTGGCCCAGAGATCATCCACGAGACAACCGAGAGAATAGTTCAAATCAAGAGCCATATCCAAGCCGCCCGTGATCGTCAAAAGAGCTATGCCGATGTAAGACGAAAACCTCTTGAGTTTCAAGTAGGAGATAAGGTCATGTTGAAAGTGTCTCCTTGGAAAGGAGTGATACGTTTTGGCAAACGGGGAAAGCTGAACCCTCGTTATATTGGACCTTTTAAGATCATTGCCAAAGTAGGAACCGTTGCCTATCGTCTAGAACTTCCAGAGAAGTTGAGTAGAGTTCATAGTACGTTTCACGTCTCGAAATTGAAGAAATGCATGGCTGATGAACCGCTTGCTATACCATTGGATGAGATCCAAGTTGACGACAAATTGAATTTCATTGAAGAACCTGTCGAGATTATGGACCGTGAGGTCAAGCGTCTGAAGCAGAGTCGTATTCCGATTGTCAAAGTGCGCTGGAACTCCAGGAGAGGTCCTGAGTTCACCTGGGAGCGTGAAGACCAAATGCAAAAGAAATACCCGCACCTTTTCACCAACTCTGCACCCGCTGCAGAGGTTGCGTCCTAAGCTTTGAGGACAAAGCTTCTTTAACGGGGAAAGAATGTGACAACCCGAGAATTTCCGTTTAGTAAGTTAGCCGTTTCCGTGTAATAATTTAAATTTTTAAATGTTTCGTTTAGCTTTACCGTTTAACCGGAAAGTTATTTCGTTATTATCTGAGAATCATCTCCGGGAGCGAACCGGGACACCAAACGTTGTAGTATTTTGGCAATAGCCACGTTTTTACGTTTTAAAGCAATATTTAAAATTTCGTAATTTTTCGTGATGCCGTTACCCGATTCGTTGTTTACGTGATACGCGTTTTTAATCTATACATATGCATGTGCATGCTATACCTTGGAAATTAATTCACAAAAGAGCACTAGTGATCCTAGAAAGTGGGAAAAATATTTTTGGTCCCCCCATTGGCCTATACATAACCGGACATGCATATAAGCATATGCATAGGATTCAAATTTAAATCATTTGCTTAGACATGGTTGCTTGAAAAATAGAATGGACTAGTACTAGGTGAAATGTGATTTGTAGATCATTTTGGTCCCCCTTGTAGCTTGTCTCCTTGTCGTGACCACACACACACCAACACACTTTTGTGTGTGAAACTCTTGTCTATATACATCATATCTTCTCATTTCTTGAAACTATTCCTCACACACACATAAACTTTACTTCTCTTTTCTTTTTTTCCTCTCTTTGCCGAAACACCAAGCACACACAAACCCACTTGTTTTTAATCTTTGATCATCCACTCGAAGATATATTGTTCGTATTGATTGTTAGTTCATCCGGGTATTTTATAAAACAACGGTTGGGTTGTTCTTAGTTTCTATCCACCTTTCGTCGTGTTTCTTTGTAAGTCATCTTTACTTTTTCATAAATAAGTTGTACTTTTGCATTCGTATGATCATTCCGACAAGTGTGTACAATTGCGGATCGTTGTGAAAACCATTATTAGTTTTTCTATAAAACTACAAAGTCTCAGAGTCTTTATATTTTGTTTATAATGGAAGAAAATAAAAAGTAGGTTATACTTTTGCCCTTTAAGGTTCATTGTGACTATGTTGTTATATATATGCTATTATTACGGCTATATCGATTATTTAAAGAATTATCGTATGTTGAGTTAAATTCGTTGGCAAAGAATTAGTAGATGTTGGAGTGTTGTAAGCGTAAGTTAAATGTCGAAGAGGTTTAGGTTTAGAACGGATTTGTTGCGATATTTGAGGTGTTGTCGAAAATAGATCGGATATACTTTCGAGTCAATAAAAGATGTACTTTGTAAAAACGGATATTTTCACGAGTCGAGGTTGATAAAAATGGAAAGTCGATATTTTTAGAAAGGTCATGCCGAAATTTCATAAACTTTATAAAAGCGTCAAACTATACTTTCATTTCAATCTTTGATAAAAATGTAGAAAAACGTAAGTGTCGAGTTTAGGTCAACATTTTTAGTTATTGAGTCAACGTTGATGTGTCGGGACACTAAAAGACGAAATACACTAAAAGATGAAATACACTAAAAGACGAAATACACTAAAAGACGAAATACACTAAGTGAAGAAATAGCTTAAAAGACGAAATACCATAATGAGACGAATACACTAAATATGAAATATTACTAATAGACGAAATACACTAAAAGAACAAATATTCTCTTATAGACGAAAATACACTAAAGACAAATATTTTGATAGGTTGTTTTTTAACGTCGAGACTTGTCAAAACTTATAACTTTCGAAAGTACATTTTAAAAAGGGATACGCCGTGTCTACTCGTGCTCGGATGATCAGTTCTTGCGTTAAGTGTTATTTGTTGTACATCATTCTTAAACGACGACTATATGGTAGGTTGTCGCTTGAACCGTGAGATTCATTTTCACTTGATTTGATTACTTTTGATCCACTAACCAGTATAAGGGGAGTTCTAGCCCCACTTCTGTTTCTCGTTTTGACTATTGTATGATAACTTGGGGTGAGAAACCATGTTTGCTTTTAAAACTGGGACACTAAGTACTTTGCGTGTGATTTTCCCTGTTTACGTGTTCCACTAAGTAGCGTTTTGACCACTTCTGCCCATCTGATTAGAACCGTCAATCTCTTGACTGGAGGACCCGGTCGAGGGGAGCGCGAGTGTTTATAATATTTGTTTTTTTTTTTTTTTTTTTTTTTTTTTTTTTTTTTTTTTTTTTTTTTTTTTTTTTTTTTTTTTTTGATCTATTGGGACTAATTATCCCTATCCGGGTAAGTAGCATTCACTACCCACGGGTACCCCGATAAACGGATATATACCATGTCGAAACTTAAGAAGGTAGTCTTGGTCAGTTACCTCGGAGCTTTGTTTCAACCTAGGAAGTATATATGCTATAACGTAATTAGCTGCAGGTGTCATGAGATTAGTTGCACGTAAAATACTTTTTTATGTGAAGTTGGTATCTGTTATAACTATAACATACGTGTTGATATCTTGTGGTAACTCAATAACGTTTTGAACTAAAACCTATGAATTCACTTAAACTTTATGTTGACGTTTTAAGCATGTTTTTCTCAGCGGTTGCATGGTTGCCGTTGTTTGACTTATGTGGAAGTCTATTTGCCTTACGGTTTTCCAGAGATTTCTCAATGTTTTAAATTACCGTATGTTGAATTTATTTTAAGCTTCCGCATTTTATACTTTAAATCTTTTAAAATTTAATCTCGATGTAAAACTTATTATTATTATTTTAAAACTTTGCAACGGTGTTTATTTTCAAAACGTACCCTTAGAGGTCGTTCTTTATGCTTTGTACTTGAGATGCTCAATAAAGTCACGCCTCCGGACACGTGTTCCGTCCAGGCCCCGTCTGGGGGTGTGACAGTTTGGTATCAAGAGCCAAGGTTATAGAGAACCAGGTAGTATAAACTAGGTCTGGACTATAACCAGTATGTGATCCTACGTGATTATGTGCCTTACGTGACCTTACATAGTACGTATACATAACTAAGTACTACGTAAATAATATATACGTATTAAATACTAAGTATATCTAATATTTCTAAGTGTTTCTTATTTCATCCTATCATGACGTGCTCGATGACTCATTCATTCATTCATTTTGCATTCATCTAGTTACCCATTCACCCATTCATATTTTTGCATCATGCATGGTTGATATAAAGATGATTTATATGAACTTTGCTTGTGCGGGTTATGGCTATTTCAGTTATCTTGATTTCTTCGGATTCATCAGAGGACAGCGTGGGGACACCTGCTAGATGAGTGATCTTGTTCGGTACTATCCCTACTACTATTCCTGACACCACACCAGTGATTACTCCACCTGCTACTCAGACTAACACACCAGTGATACCCACAGAGACACATTACACGGAGACAAACATCCCTATCATCGACCTTACCTATACCACCATCCCCTGACTATACACCAGCTTCTCCTGATTACTCACCTGCATCTGATTCAGAGTCTGATCCATCTAAGGATCCATCATCAGACCACATACCACCATTACTAGCTATCTCACCATTTTTATCATCGGATGATGACACCACAGACAGTGATACACCAGATACACCACCATCACCTACCCAGGGTATGCCTTTTACTGAGATTACCGCTTCTACCCAGAGATCACCTATCATACCTCGTCGTCGGGTTATGATTCTATCACCTGGATAGCCTATTCCTCATGGTCTACCGTACCGCTACCATCTTAATGGGTCGGTACACATGATGACTGCAAGGAAGAGGGTTGGACCGTTACCCACTCATTATCTTGCTGTATCCCCCCCCCCCTCCTTCTTTTTTTTTTTTTTTTTTTTCTGAGACATTCTGCCGATTATTCTTCTCCAGATTCGTCATCAGAGGAATCATCAGTTTTCCTTGGAGGTTCATCTGATCTTCTCGAGGACACCCATTGTCAGATCCATTCTTCACCAGATTTACCGGGTACTTCTGCGGGGCCATCTCGCAAGAGACGTAGGTCCCCTATGACATCTGTACCTGCATTACCACTTGTATCCAGAGCTTTATCTCAGTCCATGCTGGGGGGGGGGGGGGGGCTGATTTGAACCATCGATATGAGAGTTAACAGGACTTTGGTTATCTCGGCAGATGTAGAGGTTGATCCTAGAGAGATTAGTTTGAGGGATGATGCTATTTTCAGGGTTAGTGATGAGCCTCATTTAGAGCAGGATACTGATCCAGAGATTCAGGCAGAGATTGACGAGTGTATTGCTTATGTAGATTCTCTTAGGGATAGAGGGATTGATGCTAGAGTTGTAGTTGAGTCTATTGATCGAGAAGAGACAGAGACGGGTGTGAGAGGCCCGGTTGAGGTCAGAGTTGAGAGGGTTACGCATCCCGTGATGCCATAGGATATTCCTGAGCCTGCTCAGGTGGGAGCAGTAGAGGCTACGTATGAGACATTGGGAGATTTGGTTCAGAGGTTCCATGATCACACTCAGGCTATCCCAGTCCATCGTATACAGGCTATTGAGGGAGTTCAGAGAGAGCAGGGACACAGGATTGTTGGGGTTGAGTCAGCAGTTATTGCTTTGACTGAGAGGATTGCTGAGTTGGAGAGGGATAACATGAGGCTTAGAGGCACCATGAGTGTTGAGAGTCAGAGAGTTGACCGACTCCAGCGTGGCATGTCACGGTATCAGAGCAGAGTTGAGGCTGATGCGAAGACTTAGATTTATGATCGAGTGAGAGTTGGCAGACTTGAGGCGTGTGCTAAGAAGCACATGGGCTACCGTTCTTAGAGATGTTCGTTAGTATTGCAGCATTTAGTAGTAGCGTTTAGTGATGACCGTAGTGTTAGAACTCGTATTTGCTGTATTTTGAAACGTTGTGATGTAATCATTAATGTTCGATGATACGAAATTGGTATTTATCTATGATATGATGTCATGATTTGATTTACTTATGCTCTTGCGTCATGCATTATGGGATTTCCGTGAATATGTATTTTGATCGTGTATTTTCTATGTGATTAACCGTAAATTTTATTTAATACCGTTAGTGATCTCGCATTACCTAGAAATCTCATCGAGTGTTATGTTGATATGTTGTAGGAAGATGCCTAGCACCCGATCTGGAGCGTCCATGACTCGTGAGGAGTTTGAAGAATTGGTTACTCGCCGAGTAGCTGAAGAGATGGAGGCTCGTGAAGCCGCCAGGACCCTTGAACCCCTGAATGAGAATGGGGATGAACTAGAAGGCGAGAACGGAGGAAATGGAAATGGAGGAAATGGAGGAAATGGAAATGGAGGAAATGGAGGAAATGGAAATAGAAATGGGAATCATGGCATGAATTATGGAGGTTTCATGCCGGTGGCTCGAGAGTGCACTTTCCAAGACTTCTTGAAGTGCAAGCCACATAATTTCTCAGGGACTGAAGGCGTTGTCGGATTGACCCGCTGGTTTGAGAAGATGGAGACTGTGTTCAATATTAGTAATTGTCCATCGAAGTATCAAGTGAAATATGCTACATGCACACTGCAGGACAGTGCTTTGACCTGGTGGAACTCTCATAAGAGAACCATTGGTGTTGAGGCGGCATATGCCATGAATTGGGTTGAACTGATGAAGTTGATGACAGAAGTGTACATGTCCAGGAATGAACATCCAGAAAGATGGAGACTGAATTGTGGAGTTGCCCGTGAAGGAAAACGAACTTGGACTGCTTACAACTCAAAGGTTTAGGAAGTTTGATTTTGTTGTGTGTACTAGAATGGTCCCTGGATGAAGAGTTGAGTGGAAAGGTTTTTTGGAAAGGTGTACCGAAGACAACATTCTAGGGATGTTATGCTGAAATCCAACCAGACCACATGATGCTATTACGCACGGCTACCAATTATGGATCAAGAAGGTTCAGGGTTATGCTGCAAGGAGTGCTGAGAATACGAGGAGGAGGATGGCCCGTAACTAAGGGGATAACCTGTGTGACAGCTAAACCGACCGTTAAAGAGGCCAAAATACTAGTGGGACAGAATGTGGCCAGAGCTTATTACGGTATTGGAACAAATGATAAGAAAGGGGTATGCTGGGCCACTACCCTACTGCAATAAGTGCTGGATGCACCATGAAGGGTTGTATACTATGAGGTGTGGAAACTGTAAGAAGATTGGACATCAGACTAGGGATTGTAGGAATGCTATTGTTCCAAACACTCAGAGGGCTCCAATTGGAAATCAGCAGAGTATTATTTGTTATGAGTCGTGGAAGACAGGACATTTCAGTGAAGATTGTCCTAAGGTTGAGGAACCATAACGTGCGAACCAGACAAGAAAAGAAAATGAAAACAAGCTGGAAACACAGATGGGATCGTATGAAAATTAAGTGAGAGCTTACACCATTGGTGGAGGAGGAACAAACCCTGATTCCAACGTTGTCACGGGTACGTTTCTTCTCAATAACTGTTATGCTTCTATGTTGTTCGATTCGGGTGCCGATAGAAGTTTTGTGTCGACTACCTTTAGCACTTTGCTTGATGTTACACAACCACTTTAGACACTAGTTATGCTGTAGAACTTGTCGATGGAAGAATTTCAGAACAAAATATGTTTCCTTAGAGGTTTGCACGTTAGGGGATTATTGTCTCAGTTCGATAGATCCTAATGCCGATGAGCTTGGTAGTTTTGACGTCATATTTGGTATGGATTGGGTTGGCGAACTTACCTGGCGTTGATCGGTTGTGACGAGTAGGTTGTTCGTTATTCCTTATGGCAATGAGGTGTGGGATAATCGAGGTGATAATTGTGACAACGAAAAGTAAGTTAAATTCATTTCGTGCACTCGAAGACAAAAAAGTTATATCGAGAAAGGATGCAAGTTTATCTGTTGTCAAGTTATCAATGAAAGCTGAGGATATTCAGAGGAGAAGGACTTGAGGATGTGTCAATCGTACAGAATTCCGAAGTTTTTCCAGAAGATTTGCCTGGAATTACCCGCTGCTAGACAAGTGAATGTCAATCGACTTATGTCCCTGGCTGCTGCATTGCTAGCACGGCTCGGTATCGATTAGTACCAGCCGATATGCCAAAGAGTTGTTACCAGTTGCAAGAACTTTCCGACAGAGGATTTATTAGGCCGAGTTCTCACCTTGGGGAGCACGTTTTGTTTTTCAGAAGAAAGATGGTTCTTTTCGGATGGTCTAATCGGATCTATCGTGAACATGATACAAGCTTACTATGAAGAACCGATACCCACTTCTGAGAATCGACGATTTGTTTGATCAATTGCAAGGGTCAAGAGTCTACTCTAAGATCGACCTGAGATCTGGTTATCATCAACTCGAGTTCGGAGGAAGCATTTCTAAGACAGCATGTGACCAGCTATGGTCACTCAAGTTCCAAGTAATGGCGTTGGTTTGAATAACGCTCTGGCAGTTTTCATAGACTTGATGAATAGGGTGTGCAAACCATATCCGGATAGATTCGTGATTGTATTCATCGATGATATTTTGATCTACTCCAAAAGCATAAAAGAGCATGAAGGACTCATGAAGTGATCTTGAATTTATTGAAAAACGGGAAGAATTTGTACGCAAGTTCTCAAAGTTGTGAGTTGGGCTGTTTCGAAGATACATTTCTTTGTCACGTTGATTGATAGTGAGGCACTTTCACGTTGGATACTGCCAAAGATCTGAGGCAATTAAAAGATTGGGGTCACAAGACACACCGAGATTCGTCAATTCTTAGGTTAGCGGTTATACGACGATTCATCGATAGGCTTTTCTCAAAAATGTAGACGATGACAAGTTGACTTAGAAAAGTGTGAAGTTTTGAATGGGGAGAAAAGGCAGAAGTGCATTCCAGTTGTTGAGAGCAAAAGTTGTGTAGGCGCCGATTTTGATGTTCAAGAGGGAATGAGAACTTCGTTGGTATATTGTGATGCTTCGCATAATAGGCTTGGGCGCGGTTTTGATGCAAAGAGAGAATGTCATAGCTTACGTATCCCGCCAACTCAAGGTTCACGAGAAGAACTATACCACACACGACCTAGAGCTTGGTGCAGTAGTGTTTGCCCTGAAAATGTGGAGACATTATCTGTATGGTACCAAGTGCAGTGTGTCACCCTTCACAATGATCATAAGAGTTTGCAACACATTTCTCGACAGAAGAGCTGAATATGAGGCAAAGTGTTGGGTTAAAATTGTTGAGCGACTACGATGTGAGATCCGATATCCATCCAGGAAAGGCAAAACGTGGTGGCTGATGACCTGAGTACGAAAGGAAAGAAAGCACGCGCTTCGATGTTCGTGCCCCCCTTGGTTTATGACTACAGGTTTAACCTTCTTAAAACAGATTTTGAGTGCTCAATCGGAAGCAGAAAGAAAGAGAACTTATCAAGAAGATTTGCGTGGCATGATTAACAAGTTAGAAACCTCGCGCGGACGGAACGCTATGCTTAACATCGAAGTTGGATTCCGTGTCTTGGGTGATTTTGAGGCCTTGATTATGCATGAGTCGCATAAGTCGCAGTATTTCATCCACCTGGATCGGGTTAAAGATGTATAGGACTTGAGAAGTTATATTGTGGCCTAACATGAAAGCAGAGATTACCACTTAGTCAGCAAGTGTTTAACATGTGCTAGGTAAGATGATACAGAAAACCCATCTGGTTTGTTGGTTCAATCTAGAGATCCCACAATGGAAATGAGAGAAATAAACAATGACTTAGTGACTAATTGCCGAGGACAAGCGGGCTGGGCAAGACACGATTTGGGCAATCGTTGACGTCTCACTAAATCAGCTCTTTTCTTGCTAATGAGAGAAAGATGGGACGTTAGAAAAATTGAGAGACAATACTTAATGAAGTAGTCTCAAAGACTGAGTTACCGGTTTTGATCATCTACTGATCGCGATGGAAAATTTATTTCACCATTTTTGGAAGTCTCTACATAAAGGATTCGGTATCGATGATATGCGTACAGCCTACATCAGGAGGACGATGGTAGGAGTGAGAGAACATTCGACGTTAGAGATATGTTACGTGCCTGTGTACTCGACTTGGAAAAGGTTGGTTTGACACTTACCATTGGTAGATCTTTCCGTATAACAACAGTTACCTTACCAGCCATTAAGGCTGCTAGTTTGCGGGCATTGTATGGGCGCAAGTGTCGATCACCCATCTGCTTTTAGGTGAAGTTGGGGACAGTCAGCTCATGGCCCCGAGATCATCACGAGACATCGAGAGAATAGTTAAACAAGTGGTCATATCACAAGCCGCCCGGTGATCGTCAAAGAGCTATGCCGATGTAAGACGAAAAACCTCTTTGAGTTTCAAGTAGGAGCTAAGGTCTTGCTTGAAAGTGTCTCCTTGGAAAGGGAGTGTATACGTTTTGCGCCAAAGGGGGAAAGCTGTAAACCTCATTTATTGGACCTTTTAAGATCATTGACAAAGTAGGAACGGTGCTTATGTCTAGAACTTCGAGAGTAGTTGAGTAGAGTCTCATTAGTACGTTATCACGTCTCGAAATTGAAGAATGCATGGTGATGAACCGCTTGTATACCGTGTGGAATGAAATCCTAAGAGGACGACAAATTAAATTTCATTGAAGAAAACCTGTCGAGATTATAAAACCGTGTGGTCAAGCGTCTGGAGAAGAGTCGTATTCGATTGTCATGGTACGTGGGAACTCCAAAGAGAGGTATTGAGTTCACCGGGAGCGCGAAAAACCAAATGCAAAAGAAATAACGCCCCATTTTCACCAACTCTGCACCCGTACAGAGGTTGCGTCCTTGCTTTGAGGAACAAAGCTTCTTTAAAGGGGAAGAATGTGACAATCCCGAGGATTCTTCCGTTTAGTAAGTTAGCCGTTTCCGTGTAATAATTTAAATTTTTAAAAGTTTCGTTTAGCTTTACCGTTTAACCGGGAAGTTGTTTCGTTATTATCTGAGAATCATCTCCGGTAGCGAACCGGGATCCTAAATGTTATAGTATTTTGGCAATAGGCACGTTTTTACGTTTTAAAGCAATATTTAAAATTTTGTAATTTTTCGTGATGCCGTTACCCGATTCGTTGTTTACGTGATACGCATTTTTAATCTATACATATGCATGTGCATGCTATACCTTGGAAATTAATTCACAAAAGAGCACTAGTGATCCTAGAAAGTAGGAAAAATATTTTTGGTCCCCCCTTTGGCCTATACATAACCGGACATGCATATATGCATATGCATAGGATTCAAATTTGAATCATTTGCTTAGACATGGTTGCTTGAAAAATGGAATGGACTAGTACTAGGTGAAATGTGATTTGTAGATCATTTTGGTCCCCCTTGTGGCTTGTCTCCTTGCCGTGACCACACACACACCAACACACTTTTATGTGTGAAACTCTTGTCTATATACATCATATCTTCTCATTTCTTGTAACCATTCCTCACACACACATAAACTTTACTTCTCTTTTATTATTTCCTCTCTTTGCCGAAACACCAAGCACACACAAACCCATTTGTTTTTAATCTTTGATCATCCACTCAAAGATATATTGTTCGTGTTGATTGTTAGTTATCGGGTACTTTGTAAACAACGTTTCGGGTTGTTTTGATTTCTATCCACCTTTGTCGTGTTTCTTTGGTATAGTCTCTTTACTTGTCATAAAATAAGTTGTACTTTTGCATTTCGTATGTCATCCGAAAACAAGGTGTATCAAGTCGGATCGTTGTGAAAAACCATCTATCTAGTTTTTCTATAATACTACAAAGTCTCAAATTTAATTTTTTGTTTATAAATGGAAGAAAATAAAAAGTAGTTGTACTTTTGCATTTAAAAGTTCATTGTGACTATGTTAATATATATATTGCTAGATTTACGGCTATATCGATTATTTAAAGATTTATCGTATGTTGAGTTAAATATCGTTGGCGAAGAAATTAAGTAGATGTTGGATTTGTTGTAAGCGTAAGTTAAATGTCGAAGAGGTTTAGGTTTAGAACGGATTTGTTGCGATATTTGAGGTGTTGTCGAAAATAGATCGGATATACTTTCGAGTCAATAAAAGATGTACTTTGTAAAAACGGATATTTTCACGAGTCGAGGTTGATAAAAATGGAAAGTCGATATTTTTAGAAAGGTCATGCCAAAATTTCGTAAACTTTATAAAAGCGTCAAAAATATACTTTTATTATCAAACTTATGATAAAATGTAGAAAAACGTAAGTGTCGAGTTTAGGTCAACATTTTTAGTTATTGAGTCAACGTTGATGTGTCGGGACACTAAAAGACGAAATACACTAAAAGACGAAATACACTAAGAGACGAAATACACTAAAAGACGAAATACACTAAGAGACGAAATACACTAAAAGACGAAATACACTAAAAGACGAAATACACTAAAAGACAAAATACACTAAAAGACAAAATACACTAAAAGATGAAATACACTAAAAGACGAAATACACTAAAAGACGAAATATTTTCTAAGATGTTTTGAAGTGTCGAGACTTGTCAAAACTTATAACTTTCGAAAGTACGTTTTAAAAAGGGATACGCCGTGTCTACTCGTGCTCGGATGATCAGTTCTTGCGTTAAGCGTTATTCGTTGTACATCATTCTTAAACGACGACTATATGATAGGTTGTCGCTAGAACCGTGAGATTCATTTTCACTTGATTGATTCCTTTTGATCCACTACCCGTATAAGGTGAGTTCATAGCCCCACTCTTTTACTCGTTTTGAATAAATGTTTTATAACTTGGGGTGAAAAACATTGCTTGTTTTTAAAACTGGACACAAGTACTTTGTGTGAGATTTTCCCTGTTTACGTGTTGCCTAAGTAGCGTTTAGACCACTACTGCCCCACTTATCATGAACCGTCAATCTCTTGACTGGAGGACCGGTCGAGGGAGCGCGAGTGTTATAAATAGATCTATTGGGACTAATTATCCCTATCCGGGTGAGTAGCGCTCACTACCCACGGGGCTCCCGATAAACGGATATATACCATGTCGAAACTTAAGAAGGTAGTCTTGGTCAGTTACCTCGGGGGCTTGTTTCAACCTAACAATATACTATGCTATAAACGTAATTAGCTTCGGTGTCATGAGCTTAGCGCAACGTAAATACTTTTTTTTATGTGAAGTTGTATCTGTTATAAATGTCGCATACGTGTTGATATCTTGTGGTCCACTGTAACAACGTTTGAACTAAACCTATGAATTCACTCAACTTTATGTTGACGTTTTAAGCATAATTTTTCTCAGGTGCTTAGCATGGATGCTGTTGATTGACTTATGTGGAGTCTATTTGCCTGTACCGGTTTACCAGAGATTTATCTATGTCTTTAAATACCGTTGATGAACTTATTTAAGCTTCCGCATTTTAACTTTGAATCTTTTAAATTTAATCGATGTAAAACTTATTATTATTATTTTAAAACTTTGCAACGGTGTTTATTTTTCAAAACGTACCCTTAGAGGTCGTTCTTTATGCTTTGTACTTGAGATGCTCAATAAAGTCACGCCTCCGGACACGTATTCCGTCCAGGCCCCGTCTGGGGGTGTGACATGCTGCACATTAGCAGTTCCTTTAGGTGCAACAACACAATCTTTATTTTTCAAACTAGATTTAACTTTCCTAGGGTGGGCTTCTACTTTATTCTTCTGAGTACTACTTGGTGTTTGCTGAATCTTATCTTTCTTTGTATTTCCTGAAGGCTGTGATCCGCTAGCACTAGTAGACGGTTTTACTCCTGTAGAAGACAACATAGGTTTGTTAGAAACTAGGTTCGATGTGGAAGCTGTTTTTGTGTTTGTGTTTCTTGAGGATGTGACGGGCTCAGTAAATCTAACTCTTTTGTCTTTGTTCTTTGGGATCACAGCCATTAATTTTGCACTTGAATTATTGAAACTAGGGCAGGTTTGTCCAATTAGTATAAGCAACTCCTGAATTTGTTTAGTATACTTACAAGCAGATTCTAAGGAAGTATTTAAAGGATTTTGTGATTTTCCTTCTTCCACTATTTCTCTAAGAATCGCAGCTTCTTCTTGAGTGTGCTTAAGGTAATCAGAGTGAACTAACCTATTGTTCAATAATCTAGGGTTTAAATATTTCACATCAATCTTAAGCATCGCTGGATCAATAGTGTGTTTTGTGACAGCATTATCAACTTGAGCTTTTCCTTTAAGTTTCCTTAAATCATCCTTGAGAGCTGTAATTATCAAAACTTTTTCCTGAAGACTAGCATTTAAATCAGAGATTTCCACAGACTTTAGATTGACTTGATTAATTAAATCATCACATTGTTCTTTTGATCGAATCACGGCTGGTTTATGAGTCATAAAGTTGTTATATGTCTGTTTTAAATGCTATAATTCTCAGCAATATGCTTTGCACCCTTTGGATCCAATTCAATATTTATTGTCTTATTCTATTCTATGTCTTTTTAATTCTTATCTTCATTCATTTTCCACAGTTAGATATTTAATTCTTCTTTCAAAATTCTTTATGTACTCTGTTCATTTCATTTGGGGCTGAGCTTCAATTCATTTATCCAAAAACAATTGATCAAACTTGGCCACTTGATTTGAAAGAGAATTATCCCTTTGAAAAATTTCTTGATTAAGTTGAGTGTCAACTTCTAAAGAGATGCAATGTTTTTCAATAGTGGTATAACTTTTGAACAATTTATTGTAAATTTCTTTTTCAATGAAATCCTTTTGAAGCTCAGTCTCAAGTTTGAGACAGTTTCCACATTCATGCACATTCTCATAAGTATTATCCACAGAAGAATTCACAATTATGTTCTCAATATCTTTGCAAATGACTTGTTCCAAGAGTCGTTTATTTTCATTCAAAACTTGATTCATTTTAACTTCAAATGTTTGTGACTATAAACAATGTTGTTCCACGGCCTGTTCCATTTGATGAAAGACGTTTTGGACTTCAGAAAGTTCATTAATCAAATATTGATCGAATGTATTAAATAAGTCATTCAGAGCTTTTACAAATAGAATTATTTGATCCCTAAAATAAGCTTTTATATGTTCGAACCCCTACGAGCCCTCAGTGATAGCTGTGAGCGTGGTTCTTTCTTTGACAACCACGTCAAAACCAGCAAGATGGTATTTAAGTTTCTTCAAACTCGTATTTACCATGCTAATTTTTGGAAGTTCTTTTGGAACCTCAACTTTTGGTGTGGTCTCTAGAAAGAGTGGGTTATGAAGAATTCATAGAATTTTGAGACCAAGAAGGCTTGTTCAGTAGATTAATTCAATTTGTGGACAAATCATTTTTTAAAAATCTTGGTGAAAGTTGATTAAGGGCTATCATAACTCAACTGGTTGTATGGTATTAACTTTCTTTTCTAACATTCATAGGGATCTTTTTGTTTTCAAAGCATTTTTGAAACGGCTCTCTTCAGCAAGCCATAAGGTCTCTTTCGGTAGTCAGGGAATCCACAATAGAGTGGTACTCTTACTGACCATTACCATCATAAAGCGTTTGGTTCTAACTGCTGCGCTTTTTCAGATAGAAATTGATTTTGAAAACCTAAAGCTAGTTTTGGTGGTATGATCATAGAAAACTGAGGGTTTCGTCAAAATATGAACAGTTTGTGCGGATTCATTCTCTTTTGAAAAAATTCAATAATTTATTTCATAGCTGTTTGATCCTCTTTTTAAGACGCATTTACCTATCTTTATTTCTTGATTATTCTGTCTTAAAATCATTTTTTGAGAGGAAAGTAAAATGTTTGATTAAGTTTCATTTTCTTTTTAAATGTTCAGAATAGAGTTTGATTAGAGAATTCATTCTTACAGACTGTGCACATGACATCTGAAAATGTTTTCTTTACTCTTAAACTCAATTTTTGTCCGTGTCTTTTAACACTTTTAACTTGTTCCTTATATCTTTCAAGCTCATAGCAGTTAAAGTATATTGATACTTGTATTTTCCAGATTTATTTGGTTGACAAGTAACTCTTGGGTTTTTAGTTGTTTCCACAATTTCTACAGATAATATGAGTGCATCCTTGTTGTGCAAAGGATGGGTTAAAATTCTGAAAAGCTGCCTGTTGTGATTCAAATCACATACTGAGAATACAGGATTGATATTGCTTTCACTAGTTTCAGTTTCTGAATGGTTCACCAACTTTCGACTGTTTCAGAAGACGGAGTCCACTGCACAGCTTTGATTTATTCATATTATTCTTCACATTATCATGATTGTGCTACCTCAGCAAGAGCTTCTGAACCGTAATGAGATAAATTGCCATTAAGAGCACTTTGGCAGTCACCAATCAGAGTCATATGCATCTAAATCATCAGCTTGATAAGCAGCATTGTGAGTAATGACAGTCTGTGTGTCTTGGTCTTTTGGAATTCCTAGATCCGCCAAAAATGCTAGTTCCTCCTGATGTAGAATTTGACCACTTGCTTGAGCTTGAACCAACAAAATTTTATCCTTAAACCATGAATCATCCCGTTTCCTCTTCGGTTTAGTGCACTGTTTAGACATGTGACCTTCCTCTTTGCAGTTGTAACAAATAACAGTCCTTTGTTTCCCAGAATTGCTTTCACTTGCTCCTGGAGTGTAAGTCCTTGTAGTACCCGCAGTGAAAGAAGTTTATCTCCCCTGAATTGGTTGTAAGGTCACTCTTCCATTATTAATGGTAGCTTGTTGCCTAGGGTTTAACGAATTCCTCAGCTGGTTATCGTAGTGGGAAGTAACGAGAAGTGACAACAAACAGTAAAGGAAAGACTATGTGATTGATGGCATCAATGGGATCAATCACCTTTCTGGAAACACTTAGAAACAATTATTACCAGGTCTGGTTGGGAAAATTCAGGTTGTTGGTTAACTAAGGGAGCATATTCTAATTGAAGGATGGATAATGATGGAGAATAAACGTTTCTGTGGAGAATAAACGTTGTGGTGAATTGATGATTGATAATCATTGGATGGATAAGTGATTGAAAAAGGTGTTGATGATTGATGAATTGAGTATTGTGGAGACTGATAAGGTGATCCATACTGTGGAGACTGATATGGTGAAACTTGTGGTGGAAATTTAGTGTTTTGGTATGAGTTTTGATGAGTTTGATAAGAAGACTGGGTCATCTGATGGGTTGCAACCAATGCAAGCGGATCTGAGTTGCGTTCATGCATTAAACGAACCTCATTTAACACTACAAGAATCCTGATGATTACCCACGATAATTACACACAAACATTGATTCATGGGTATTCACCCACACATTTCCCACAAATTACCCATCATTAGCGAATTAGAAAACAGTTCAAGTTTACCCACTAATCTCCCGTGAGTTTTCCCATGGAATCA
>BQNB010024139.1:1858-61052 GCA_026074375.1 Tanacetum coccineum
GTACCATGTCTAAATGTGATTCTGCAGAAACTTAGCAAATGTAGGACAGCAAATGGCCCGTTTAAAAGCATCACAAAAATCTGGAAAAATTCCAGGAGGTCACACATATCATGGGTAAGTTCCAGTTCAAATTTCATAGAAAAATAAAATGTTTTGACCCGCTTGCACAGCCCATTACTACAATTGAATTTCAGGACAGCAAACCCAGTTTTGGCACCCAGGTTTGCAATTGCCTTTTGACCCACTTTAAAACCATGAAATTCGATGAGGCCTAGTTCGTTGGAAAGTACATTCGACGTAGTTATCTATAATGTCCTGTAAACCTATCAGATTATAACCAAACAGTTAGATAAACAATATATATCAGATTATAACATATATATATATATATGTATAAACTTTCCTAAACTCGCCTAAACAACCTTTACCCACTGATCTAAAGCACGAGAACTGATCTAAAGCACGACCAGCCATCGGGACTGATCTAAAGTAAGACCGGACTTAAAAAATGCGTCTATACATACAGTTTCTGATTTTAAGTCATGTGACTGGAACTTCAAGAAATAGGGAAAATTATTCAAAAATAAAGAAAGTGATATCTAGAAATGGTTCATATCAGCTTGTAGTACATTGCACAGTTAAGCTATATCACAACTTCAATTCTATCGTTCCTGTGTGGTGTAGTGAGTACTTAGGCGTGTCAAGTGACCAACAAGTGTACTACTTAATTTAACTATGTCTATACAAACCCATCGAATCTGAACCACGACATACCAAAAACTAACAATCTGAATCAATATACCATCATTCCAAACTCGCCTAATCAAACTGAACCTAAAGTGCGTGTTACTTGACAATGAAAATAATACAACAGTTCTTATCATCTTATGAGTCTCAAACAAATTACTGTATCGAAAACCCCCAATTCGAAAAAACCCAATTAAAAAAAACTCTAATTCTAAAAAACAACAATTCGAAATAAATGACTAATTCAACACATAATTAACATGAATTAGTATGAATAAAACGTACCGCGGCTTCTTCTTTATCCATGATTTATTGAAAATTGCAAAACCCTTTTACAACCCTCTAATCGCAAGATTTGTTGCGGGGTGTGGTGGGTTTTTTGCGAACAAAAGATCGCAAGTTGGTTTTTGTTGGGTTTTTTGCGAACAAAGTATCGCAGGTTTGTGGGGTTTGGTTTTTTGCGAATAAAAAAACAACCCTTTCAAACTCTTATAAAAAATATATCTTTGCGATATTTTTAATAAATATCGAAAATTTTCGATATTTGTTAAAAAAATCGCAAAATGTCGATATTTTTATAAAATCGAAAATTTTCGATTTTGTTAGGATTTATCGCAAAATTTTATGAATGTTTGCGATTTTTTTAGAAAATATCGAAAATTTTCGATTTTTTTCTCAATTTCGCAAAACCGTAAAAAGTTACGATTTTTATGAGTATTATGGATTTTTGTAAATTTTTTTGAGAATTTTGTGAAGTGGGGTTGAAAAATTGGGCATTTTTGTGATTATCCCTTATTCTAACTACTCTTTTTAATCATTTTGTTGACGATACAAGACGTTTTATGACTTTTTGTTTCATATTTTTTGTCTTTTATTACTGTTTACATGTCAATTGTATTTATATTTCGTATACTCACTTTATTAACAAGACGATACAATTATTAATGGTTTTCTCCTTCATATTTTATGTGTTTCAATACTTTTGACTGATTAAATTTATATTTCTATTCCGTTTTTTTATTACACAGTTTTATAATTAAACCAAAATTATAAAAATTAATTAAAATAAAAAAAAAGAAAAATGATACACAGACCTAAATAAATAGACCTAATAGGAGGCCTAAGATTTGTGTGATGACACGTGTGTTAAGTTAGAAAATGCAACTGCACTTATTTGTTATCCCAAATATACCCTTAATAAAGTATATTCTTCTTTTTCTCGTAACCGCGTTCATAAACTCATTATCCAATTCATCCGCGATGGTTGTTTTGTTAATGGGTCGTCAAAAGGTTTGATATTAGCATTATTACGCTAATAATATTATGAGTAGGGATCCGGTGAGAAGAAAATAAAAATGAGAAGAATAAGAATGAATTCTAGCCACACATTTTAAATAGAAGAGAGAAAATCAAGAGGAGATGCATGAGTTTTTGTAGGTGCATATTAAATGTGTGGTTGTAGTTTCTTCTTATCATTCTTATTTTAATTTATCTTCCCATTTGATCCTAACTCTAATATTATAATGCTGATTCCTATGTGACCCTTGTTCAGATGTGCTTCCAAAAGAAACTAATGATCTATATTTAATTTTTGTATATGAGGGTCTAAGTGCATAATTTAAATCATAGGCTAGAACATAAATCGTACATTAAAAAGTGGTGAAATTATAGACTGCTTTATTTTAGAATCCAGAAAGTTATGTATGTGAAGGGCTAATTAGGAATAGAATTAAAAGATTGATTAAGTTGTTAAGTAAATGACAAGTGTACCAATAAGAAAGGTATGCCTATTTTTAGGTCCACTAATTAGGCCTAAATATCAATACTAAAAAAAATTAAAAGAGACATTACATGCAATTTATGGGATACCAATATCCCAAATTTTTTCACAACAATGATCTCAAAGCTATTAAACAGCTTTACAATTAGTCTCATAACTTTATATTTTGTTTTGGTTCATAAATTTGAAAAAAAAAAAAAAAAAAAAATAGTGGAGGCCAAATAACTGACCAATATGACCCATTAAACGTACTCCAACCGTAACATAAATACATTCCATCATAACAAAATTATAAAAAAATATACATATGGTAAGTTCTAGAAACTTTCCATTAACACAAAAACAAAAACCAAATAAGTAAAGCCAGCAAATACAATATCATAGCATGCACACAATCTTTGTATGCATGTCTTGTTACAAAATCTTGCATCATGCACACACACTCACTACTCATATCTTTTGTTACATAAGTACATAACATTGGTTACAAATCTTAGTAGTACTAATAAAATAATAAAAGTCATTAAGAAGTCAAAAGATGGAATAGAATACTAGATAGGTATAAGTTAATAAATTCCAATAAACATTGATTAAGGTAGTAATAAAACCGAAGAAAGTTTCAAGGACCAAAGCAGTGGACATATGTGCAGAAATCCAGGCAAGAAAAGATCAATATTTTTGCATTAACTCAATGCATTTAATGCATTCACCTACACACACTATTTCACTTTTGAAGTTCTCCTCTACCACCTCTACAACATTCAATTCCATTTCTACCACACCATCATTTGGGACCCTTTTTTCTTTCTTGTAAGTTCACTGCTCTCTCACTCTTTATTTTTTCATTATTTTGTACTAATATTTGTAAATAAAATTTGAATGTTTTTATATGTTTTATGGTAGATTTCAAGTGAGGTTTGTGTAATTTCATCTGGGTAGTGCTTTTCTTGGATTAGTTTTGAGTTAAAATGGAGTTATGGGCTTGTTTGACTTTTTAGTAGTCAGACTGATGTTATGTGCTTAATGGATTTGTGTGATGCAAAGATCTGGTTAATGTTGGATTTAAAGATGTGTTAGGTTCATTTTGATGAGAATTTGTGTTTGGGTGCATAAATTAGGAGGTTTGTTATGGTGGGAATTGAATTATTGATGGTTTATAGAATATTTGACTTCTGTTAGTCAAAGTGATCAAAATGGGTGTTTTGAGGTTTTCTGTTGAGGATTTAACGTTACATGTTATACTATTGATAGTGGTTGCTTCAGATTTGAATGGTGTAGTAACTGGTCTTGGTTCAATGTCATCAATTGCGATATCTTATGGTGAATATGGTAGTGCTTTTTGTGGTTTAAGATCGGATGGGTCTCATTTTGTGACATGTTACGGGTCGAATTCAGCTATTATTAGCTCAACACCTTCACTTACGCAGTTTTCAGGTTTAACAGCGGGTAACGGATTTGTTTGCGGGCTTTTAATGAATACCAACCAGCCGTTTTGTTGGGGGAATAGTAGTTTCATAGCCATTGGCATTCCTCGGCCCATGGCTATATCTGCTGAGTTCATAGAGCTCAGCGCCGGTGACCACCACTTATGTGGTCTTCAGAAACCGCTAATGGGCAAAAGAAGGAACTATTCGCTTGTGGATTGTTGGGGTTATAACATGACTAGAAGTCATGTTTTCGAAGGTCAAATCCAGTCTATTTCCGCTGGATGTGCATTCAACTGCGGGTTGTTCTCTCAAAACAGGAGCGCGTTTTGTTGGGGTGATGAGATAAGTAGCGGTGTAATTAGCCATGTGCCAAAGGACGCTAGATTTCGAAAGATTTCTGCAGGTGGTTATCATGTATGTGGGATACTTGAAGGTATTGAGTCGAATGTTTCATGTTGGGGGACAAGTTGGGAATCTGAAGAGCAAATCGCAGTAGCATTGTTTCGTCAGGGCCAAGTGAACGTTGACTTGGCCCCACACGACCCAATGCTTTCCGTAGTTGGAGGTAGGTTTCATGCTTGCGGGATAAAAAGCTATACGCGAGAAGTTGTATGTTGGGGTTTTCGGGTTGATCCAAGCACACCACCCCCGAAAGGGGTTCAGCTTTATGAAATAGCATCAGGTGACTACTTTTCTTGTGGCGTAATGGCTGATAAGTCACTTTCACCCGTTTGTTGGGGTGCAGGTTTTCCAAATCTGTTACCAATAGCTGTTTCTCCGGGAGTCTGTCGAACAAATACCTGCGAAAACGGGTTTTATGAGTATAATAACGTCACCTTACCGTGCAAGTCGCCGGATTCACGGATATGTTTACAATGCAGCAATGAATGCCCGTCAGAAATGTATAAAAAATCCGAATGCACAAAGTATGCTGATCGAGTATGTGAATACAATTGTTCAAACTGTACTTCTGCCGAGTGTTCATCGAACTGTTCATACAACGATAAGAAAGATGCAAGAGCTTGGTTACTTCAGTTGCCAGTAATCATTGGGGAGATTGCTTTAACGGTTTTATTGGTAATTGTGATATCATTAACAGCTATCTTTTACGTTCGTTACAAGTTAAGAAACTGTAAATGCGGAGCAAAAGGAATTAAAATTAAAAACAACGGGTTTCAGAAAGACGATGGAAAGATTCAACCTGATTTCGATGAGTTAAAGATCAGAAGGGCTCGCGTTTTCACCTACGATGAGCTCGAAAAAGCCACTGGAGGGTTTGCCGAAGATTCACAAGTTGGAAAAGGAAGTTTTTCGTGTGTTTTTAAAGGGGTTTTAAAAGACGGCGTTGCCGTTGCTGTGAAACGAGCAATTCTTTCACCCGATATGAAGAAAAACTCAATGGAATTCCATAACGAGCTCGATTTACTATCAAGATTAAACCATGCACATTTACTCAATCTGTTGGGATACTGTGAGGAAGGTGAACAACGGTTGTTAGTTTACGAGTATATGGCCAACGGGTCACTCCATCAGCACCTTCACGGTAACCCGAAGACGTTAAAATCGCAGTTAAATTGGGTGAAACGCGTTACTATCGCTGTACAAGCAGCTCGAGGTATCGAGTATTTGCATGGTTACGCGTGTCCGCCAGTGATCCACCGTGACATAAAATCATCAAACATCTTAATCGATGAAGAACACAATGCACGTGTTTCTGATTTCGGACTTTCATTACTGGGACCCGCAAACAGCAGCTCGCCGTTAGCTGAACTTCCCGCAGGAACTCTTGGTTATCTCGATCCGGAATACTACAGACTTCACTACTTAACTACCAAATCCGATGTTTATAGTTTCGGCGTTTTGCTTTTGGAAATTTTAAGTGGTCGAAAAGCGATAGATATGCAATTTGAGGAAGGAAATATAGTCGAATGGGCTGTTCCGTTGATCAAATCAGGCGACATTGATCGCATTCTCGACCCTGAACTACCAGCACCCTCAGATCTCGAAGCATTGAAACGTATTGCGAATATATCGTGTAAATGTGTACGCATGCGGGGTAAAGAACGCCCTTCTATGGATAAAGTTACAACCGCGTTAGAACGTGCGTTAGCAATGTTAATGGGAAGCCCTAGCAACGACCAACCGATTTTACCAACTGAAGTCGTTTTAGGAAGTAGTCGCATGCATAAGAAATCGTCTCAAAGATCCTCCAACCGTTCAGAATTAGAAGGTGACGTGGCGGGTGAAAATGAAGATCCAAGGATCGAGTTTAGAGCTCCGAGTTGGATTACTTTTCCTAGCGTGGCGTCTTCGCAAAGAAGGAAGTCTTCGGTGTCGGAAGCAGATGCCGTCGTTGACACAAAAGTATCAGAAAACAAGAATTCTGTTGGTGATGGATTGAGGAGTTTGGAAGAAGAGATTGGACCAGCTTCACCTCAACAACATGTGTTTTTGCAACATAACTTTTGATGTTTAGTTGTGATTAATGATTGTTGGAATCACAAAGAAGTAAGTATTAGGAATTGTGAAATCATGGATTTGAAATTTCAAACTTGTTTGTGATGTCTAAGATTTTGGTTTAATTTATTGGATTTCATCTGGATTAGAAAGTAATTTATTGGTTTTGCTTATTTGGACCTGCATATTGGCTTATTTATTTCAGAATAACCAAGTAAACAGTTTCATTTAAACGTTAACAACTGCTTATATACATTATTGTTTATATTGAGCGAAAAAATTCCTAAATAAGCAATCGTGAAAGTCCAGCTATGGTTTCGGGTAAATTTGTTAGCGACGGGTTACCTGTGTTGGCTTACTTATAACTGTGTCTTTAGATTGAGGATTTGAGAATGAAGGAATGAGAATAGGAATGATACTCTTTTGCGTCATTAATACATAAGTTGACTATATTTGTTCTGTGCGACAAAATTTTGCCAAATCTTTAGTTACAACTGTAAAAAGTTTCCGGTCACAGGAACATAGTTTGTACCATCAAATCAGCCATGGAGATTTGTTAGGAAAGCTAGAAGATCATATCAAAAGTTTTGTATCGTTATAGCAATAATTTTGGAAACTACTTTTCCCGCTAGCTTGCACATCCAAACAAAATCAGATAAACTTCTTCTGTAAATCGCCGACGTTTGATCATGTATTGCTTTTCCATAATTGGTGCTAAAGTATGAGATGACCAAATGACATATCAATGACCGCAATCTGTCAAAATAAATGAGTTCCGAATCACTTTTGCACTCTGCCAAAAATGCAGCAAAAAGCTTAAACGTAAGTATGAAAAGAGTTCTTACATATCAGATATTACGTATTCCTTAATCGTTTCCTCTTTCAAGTTTGAGGCATCGATCATTGACAATGATGCAACACATCATTGTGCAATTCCTTGATGATACTGTATAAAGCGTATCTTGCTAACATCCGTAAAGTCTCTTTCTCTTTTAAGTTGAGTCGAATCCAGAAATAGTTTAGGTATTAGAAAATATACAAAAAAAATCTAAAGAATTGGTAATTAATGTGCCAATGAGAATTAATTAATACTAGTACTAGAAGATTACTTCAAAGAAACAGAGTAATAGAAACCGCATATAGATCTTTTAAAAGAATGCACATATAGCACGTCCATGTTAATAAACAGGCTTTTAGTTAAAATTGAAAATTGCGTGTCAAAATCTTTTGAAGAGGTAAATCAGCCTCTGGTAATTTATAATTATCAGAGGCATAGGACAGTATACCTTCGTATTAATTCAGTATTTCAAAGTCTATTCTGATGCAGGGGATTTGGAAGATGAGGGGTCAGCAGTAGGAGCGTCGTCCACTGCACCTATCTTTCAGGATTAGGCATTCGTTGATGTCCAAACCTAACAGTGAAGGAAGCAACATTTCTGGTAGATGTATCATATCTGGGAACTCAGAATTGAAGAGAAGCTGGAGGGAGGTGAAATTTTTCTATGCTAAGAAAATTAAGAGATGAAGGAATCGAAGACAATGAGACAATTGACTAAGATTAGTCACATCCTCTCCAACCAATGTCATGTTAACAAGTGACGTTGGACAATTTGTTATCGACAGACTTCTTAAAGAGGTGAGATTTCGCAGCAAGATGTCAGGAAATGACTCCATACTTGGAAAATCATTTATACTTGATGACTTGAGGTGAATGAAGTGATTCAATTTTTAAAAATCGATCTTTGATTTGGAAAATTTCCTATCGATACAAATTCAAGCATTGGAAATGAGATAGATGTAACTGAAGCATAATCACCAATCCTTAACATTTCAATACTATTTGAAACATATCCTCTGTCCAACTTGGTGATTGATGAAATCTAGACTTGATAATTCCTTGTTTTCCCCCGACACATATTCATAGATGACTTTGCTTATAATGAAGGCATTAAATTGATCGGAAATACAAACCCGCGCCCTGATTTGGATGATCCTTAACTAGCTTTTCGACATACAAAAGTCTAGCCCGAGTAGTTTTACCTACCCCTATCAATACCAACTATAGGAACTGTACTAAAGTTTTCATTACATGCTTCATTATCATGTTGCAATAACTTGTAAATCAATTCGCCTTTCTCCTCTCGCCGTCCGACAGTACTAGACGCATGTACCTATACGTTTTTCTGATTTTCTATTAATAGGTTTTGGCCTTTCATCTATCACAATCTTTCCTCTACTAGATCTTCTAACTTGGTGGTAATATCATTTAATTTGTCCATCATCATATTGCTCCTTAGTGGAAACATTGTGAAACAAGTGCTGGTGTGGGATTCAGGTTCATTGTTCAACTCACGGTGCATAGCTTCAGTTGCCAAGTCATCAAGAATGTCGTCTATGTCGTAAGCCAAATGTTGGAGATCATTCGGCCATCGTTTCACAGATTGATTGGTTATCTCCTTCTGAGAAGCATCAGTAAGCACACCTTGGATTTGGAGTAAAGACCTCTGCCATTTCTTGATATCGGAGTTAGTTCCCTTGTAATGATCACGGTTTTCCTAAGCTGCAGAGGCTAGCTTCTCAGAGAGCACAGAAAGGAAGGCAGAAAAGACTATTCCGTTCATTGTTTTGGTGAGATTATAGGATATGGTAGAAATTTAGATGAACTAACAGATCAAATATCTCAGTATGTTTATAGTTATTTAGTGTCAATCATTCTTATAATCAATATTTGTATTATTTTTTTAAGAAAATGCTAGCTCATTGGGCATAGGCATAGCTGTCAAATTGTATAATCTGACATAAATTATACTCAAATTGACATACAAGCTTAAAATAGTTATGGGTAAAGTATACATAATAGATTTGAATACTCTTTAAAACCTAAATCAAGTGGCACAAAGTTTTCTTGTAAATACAACTAATTAATCATCTTTTTTCAATCCCACTTAAATCTTGCATTTTAAGTTTAAAATTTTTCATGTGTATCTTGTTCGATAAATATCTTTTTCAGTTTAACCATTAACGTTTTTTTATTATTGTAGATGAACTATTCAGAAATAGAAGCCCAATAATGCCCCTGATGTTTCTTGCTTAATTTTGTGTACGTACCATATTTGTGCAAAACAGCATTTATGTTTTGTGAGGTCTTTAATTTACAATGTTAAGACATTCACAAATAGGTCTTGTATGATATTTCACTAGGACAATGTCCATACGTTATTATTAGACAATTAATCACCATTCAATCTTACAAAATTCTTCTAGTTTAATTCTATTCCACTATATTAGACAATAAAAGAATAGAAAAAATATGCATCTATCAAACCCCAGAATACTCGTAAAACAAAAGCCTTGGTTACTTCTAAGAATAGACAAATCTCCGAGCACAAGACAAAATGGCGCAATGCACAGAAAAATTACACCCAAAGCGAGCCTTGTCATGAGATATATAACAATAAGTTGTATACCTGACAAACATTATGAATGAATATCTACCAATAGCAGCCTTAACTGATCAGGCCCATATGCATGCCCCTCACACACCATCGCGTATAACCGTATAAGAACTCACAACGACTTGCTAGAACTCGTCAGTCATATGACACCATTTGCAGTGATCATTAACCTGAGAAAGATCATGTGCTGTGCTCCAAGTTTCAATAAAGATATAAAGAAGAGAGAGAACAACTTTCTGAACACGGAGAGTTGTCTTTTCGTCTTTTAAAATGCAAAAACAACCTCTGATTTTGGTTAAGAAATGTCAAGGTTTTCTTTTTCATGTACATTTGCTTGCAAAATACCTCATTGTAACAGAATGCTCCCTTTTGCATCACTCAAAAAGAGGAAAACAAGTACGACGGATCGATCAACTCCTGGAGAGAAAGAAAAAAACGCATTTTATATTGGTCCACTGACATGGAATTTCCTTTTTCCACCAGAAAATGAATGTGCAGGCATACTGAACTCCTGGAACACAATGGCAACTAGAAACTGTTGCCACCACTTGCAAGCTGATGGTGGTTGTGATCATGGTCATATATAGTATTCATTTAATTCCATATAGACGGGTTTCTAAACTGAGATGCCATTGCTTCTGAAAAAGATTTGACGACCGATTCTCGGCTAACTTCCTTCTCCCTCTTGAGCTCAAGATGACGAATCTGGATAAAACATATCATTTTGCAACATTATTGTTAGGGCTAGTCATTACATGTGGGAAAAAAAGACATATAACATCGACTAGGAAATTACCTTAACAGATCCTTCCGACATTTCAATTTGGCATTTAATGTCATGCTCTTTAGCGTAGTCGTATTGTTCCTTAGGACTAGGATCCACAACCGGAACAAACTCCGCCTGAGAAAGAAAACACAATCACATATATCATTTGAATGATATTAGTATGACACGAAAGAAAAAGTCATTATAATTATAACTACCAAACCTTTGATATCGCGCCTCCCAGAGTTCAGAAACTAGCTCCATACGCTTCTCAAGCAAACCACCTCCACCTCTTGAGCAAACTAGAACACTTTTGCTAGATTCGTTTCTGCATAAATTGTGCAACACCAATTGATCAAATTCGACAGCAAGAAAAGCAATATGTGGCAATTTCGACCCGTTTTAGAATTAACATGTCGAATGTAACAATTGTCTCCATGGGATCAAATATTTTGAAATGGATTAAATAATATGTCAACAGGTCAAACTGGAAAGTCACGCAAAGTCTGTTCAAATTTTGACATATTAATTATATGTCAAACTAAAAAAGCTTAAAGGGGAAAGTGTCTTGGGCCGACCGGATTCCCCATTTTGACCCGCAGTAAAAAAACTACGGGTTTTTGACTTGTTACCCCACCTACCTGACCCGCCTATTATATGTCGACTGGTAGTGAAGGTGCAGGTTCATGAAATAAATAAACCTACCTAAAGGGTCTGCAGATATCATACCTAAAGGGTCTGCAGATATCAATAGAAGAATGCTGAATGATGGTTTCTAAAGCAAGACTAGTCCCAACTGCTCCTGGCGGATTCGATTTCTGATAGATTAAAAATACGGCAAGATAAGATACACACGAATAGGATGAAAAATGTTTCATGACTTTAGTTCCTTTACAGCAAATACAGCTATCAAATTAAAGCCTTTGATTATCTTATTTAAGATTACGATATATATAAAGCGAGAGCCTACATATTCCGATTGCCACATTTGGTGAAGAAGATAATCATAGCGACCACCAACAGCAAGCAAAGCTCCTTCCGTAGGAGTTCCTACACTATTATACTTCCTTAAATAAATCTGCTCAGAAAACATAGGAATGCTTGCATAAGTTTTCAGTGTAATCCAAGAAACATGCACCCCACTAGACAAAGTTTTGTCTAATCAGAAGAGGGATCAGATTAGTATACAAGCCATGCCTAGATTGTTAAAATACCCACATATTTAATGTACATTCTTAAGAACATCAAAGATCATTGAGAGGATGTTTGGATGAGCATCTAAGTTCATGTTACAATACTCAACAAAGTAATTGGTGAAAATTGTCAAAATTTGTCAGTTTGGAACTTTGGATTATTAAAGTTGTCAGTTTGGATAATCATGTAACAAATTGCTCTAGGATTCATAGAGGGGAAAACTGAACATATACCTGGAAAAATGAATCCCTATAATAACCCTCGGTGGGTGGAATAAGGGGATCGATGAAAACATTTTTATCAATCTTCCATATTCGCAAATACATCAAAATCTGAGAAAGTTCGTCAAGTGCCTTCATTGCAAGTGTGTCTATGCTGCCATCGCAAAAAGCAAATCAATATTCTTGGAAAAATATGAAGAGCTAGAAATTAATATTTTTAATGACAACATACCATCCCTGAAGGGCACCTCTCAATTTGGGAAGGGCATGATCTGCAATTCCACAGAACCTTGACCCCACATTCTGCAACTTATCAACGACGCCTTCGGTAATATTAAGCTCCTGGGAAAGAGATGTGGGAGCTTTAAGGACTTAAGGACATAAAATATAATAACGGATACACTGTAAATATCTTATGGAAAGTATGTCTGCACAGTAAGCTCATGATTCATGTTTCCATAGAATTTTTATCCCACTAAATCATAAAACTCGCCCAATCATTATACTAGTTGAAAATTTTATAGCAAGTGTAATATTACGGCCAAGTTGGCCAACCAGTTTACACATTGTGGATGCTTTAAATATCTGGAAAAGCAGTCTTAGTGATTTTGGCATGTTGGCTTGGCCAACATCTATGCCCAACTTGAGAAGTATTAAAGGTAGTCCTACTTAAAAATCTTTGAATTTCCTGTGCTGCCATTGTCTAATGGGTCTTATGAAATTTGGATTCTGCCCCAATAGCTATAACCAAGTGGTGGAAATTTTGGTCTGATAGTGTTTCACGTCTATAAAACCAAACTGGTTAGATAAATAAAGGGCTAAACGAAGAAACAAGTCAAAGGGTCAGACTTAAAGCCTAAATAAATTTTTAAGATATTTGGTTGAAAAAATAAATTAAGACTAATAGCATATAATAATTATAATCATATTTAACACCCAACTGTTCATAAGAAATTAAAACATTTGGACAGAGAGTGCTCCGGGTCAAATCCAACCTAGCTCGCTCGAAAAGTCCGTTTTGACTAGGTACCCAACCCACTCATTCTTTCACCTGTACTATAACCCTATGATAAAGTAGAGCTAGAAACCAAAGTTGAGAACTAGAAAATATAATTTCCAAAGTGTAGCTAGATGCTCTAGAAGCACATAAACATGTAAAATAAGCTGATGAATAGTCAAACTGCACCTGTCTAAGTTGTCGTCTTATTACCACCCACATTGATTTCCTTTCAGTGGACTGGGGACGCAATGATCCTAATAGAGACAGTAGCTTCACAGGGAAAGGCATGTAACTTTCAGCTATTTATCAGAAACACAACGTTGATTATCATTTTAAGGAAGAAAAAAAATCAAATATTCATACTTCTGCTACTTTTTGTCTGTGGTCAGCCTTGATTCCAATCCATGACCAAATTGCTTCTAATAAATCCCCATGATTCAGATGTATGTCGCAAGATTCTGGATGGAAAAACCGAGTTATGATGTCCATTGTAGCCTGCATATCAAACAACGGGGAATTGCATTCAAAATCAAGACTAGCATATCTATTAGATTAGAGAAGATGATGCAGACGGGCCAAAAGAAGAAACGGTTAAGCAAAAAAGAATTTTATTGTGCCATCTCGTTACCTTTCTCTCATGCAATGTCATTGCCATTATAAATGTGAATAATCCGGGCTACAAACGACCACCTAATCCATTCTTTGGTATTCACCTACGACTAAGGTGACAATTTCAACCCATTTTTATTTATATAAGAGGCGATTCGGGTTATATCTCATCTCTAACAATCAAATGGGTTGGGTCGAGAGTATCCCCCAAAGGTTATTTTGAAATGCGAAACACCTCCTAAATCATTTTATCCCAAGAATAAATTACGATTTACGACTTAAAAAACATGCTTTTCTTAATCATATTCAGCACACTACATACTAGTAAAAGAAATTAAAAAATTAAAACCGGGTCAACCCAATCAAACCCGTACAAAAAATCACCCATTTTGACATGTTAATCAACCACCCGGCCCACCCATTTGACATTTTGATACGATCCTGGAATAATTAATAATTAATTATGGAATAGATATTAAATAAGTATTAAAATAGTTTTAATTATTTAATAGATATCTTTTATTTTTTTTTTTTGAAAAAGCTTTGGTTGTTCTTTGTTTTTGTGTTTTTCTTCATTATTAATATATTATAAATAGAGGATTAAGATTGTAATTCTTATTATAGGGGGAAGAATAAGGACTTGAAAAAGCTTTCATTGTTCTTTATTTTTGTGTTTTTCTTCATTATTAAGTTCTTTTATTAGCTGGTTGTTCTTTGTTTTTGTGTTTTTCTTCATTATTAATATATTATAAATAGAGGATTAATATTGTAATTCTTATTATAGAGGGGAAGAATAGAACTGAGGACTTGAAAAAGCTTTCATTGTTCTTTGTTTTTGTGTTTTTCTTCATTATTAATAAAATTATTAGCCGATTCGTATCATTTGGTATCAGAGCTTTTTCAATTCTAGGGTTTCAAAAAAAAACTATTGATCGGCTACTGTTCATCGGATATTGTTCATCAAAAGTCAGGACTAACAAAAGCAAGCATGGATGCTTTGAAGAAGAAGATTGACGACGGTATTGGAAAGTTAGATGCGAGTATCAAAGCTATGAAGGAAGGATAGGATGCGAAGTTTGAGGAACTCAAGCAACTGATCTTGGGTACGGCTCTATCAAAATTAACACATGTGGATCATGTGCCTCAAATTACCAAGGTAGCTGTAAAGACGGCCCCATATGTACCATCAATACGACGAGCTTATGATGATATTGGGTTAGAATTGCATAATTCTAACTCTGAATCAAGCTCTACTACGGGAAAAAACTTGAGGCCTAAGTATTGGGATGTGGAAGGATCGAACAAACTCGATCCAGGGACAACGAATGACATGAATGGTGAGCGACATAAGCCGTGTACAGATTCTGGTGTCCTATTTGTTGAAGGAATGCAACCTACAGGTTTTGGACAAGAAATCGAGGTGGATCCGCAAGCGGCGATTGATAGGGAGATGCAATACATGGGTGAACAAATTTTTGGTGCAGGGCTGGAACTTATTGTTAGGTTTGATTCAAGGGCTTTTGAGGGGCTTAATTTTCAAGGGAGAAGAAAGAATAATTTAGAATCCAGGGATCAAACATCATTTGGCTCGACATATCTTACAAGTTTGCTATTGTCCGATTTTACACTACAAGGGAAATCAAAGACAAAGTTGGGATCCCAGAATCACGTGGCTCAAGAGTTTAAAGGAACACCTTGAGGACAATAGTTTTAATTATGTAATAGATATGTTTTATTTAGGAAAATATTAGGATCCGACTTGTTCTACAAGTATAGGATTATCATAAATAGAGGATTAGGATTGTAATTCTTATTATGGGGGGAAGGGGAATAGAACAGGTCTGAGGACTTAGAAAAGTTTTCATTGTTCTTTGTTTTTGTGTTTTTCTTCATTATTAATAAAATTATCAGCCGGTTCGTATCACGTACGTAGCTAGTGAAATGATAAATACGGGTCATTCGCAAGGAGTGGGTGAACTATAGCTAATCTAAAGGATTCTACATCATTAAAAAGGGGTTTAACCTCAGAGGTTGGTATGATTTGTTTATATCTAATTAATCTACATAATTAAACTAAGAAAGCGAGTAAATTGTGTTATTGTGATCAAGTTATGGAAAGTGTTCTAGCCGAGTTCATCATACCATATTAATTTTATTCATGTTTACTTAGTGCAATGATCTGTAGTTTTATTTAATTGTGCAATATATTATTTGTAGATTTGAAAGGCTTATGGTTACGGTTAATCTATTCTATACTGATCTATCTCTTTCTGTTCTGGGATTAACCCCGCCTTGTAAGAAGACCTGCACCATTAGCTTTATGTTACGCTAGTGCATATGCAGTGATCGCGTAAAACGCTAGAGCTTCAATAAAAACTATGCATTATGTTCTTCAACAAAACTTATGTGATTTATTTGTGGTGTCCCACTGATCATTGATAAAGGTTGCTGGTAAGGTTTTCCTGTTTACCCGCCTACTTCTTACGGTTTGATCCACCTCCATGTCTCCACCGTCCTGTCATAAAGCTAACAGCATACCTTCACATATAAAACCACTTATTATTTCTCTAACTAGTGTGAGAACCGTGGTGCATAGCTACGAAACCGTAAAGCCAAAAAATTATAGTTGAGGGAAATTGTGTTTAAGTGTTTTTTCGGTATGAAAACGTGGTGAATAATGTTTTTTGTGTGGCAAGGTAGTCATGGAAGGAATGTATATGGATGTAATAACATTGGAAGGAAAAGGAAGTAGGGGTAGATTAGTAATTTTACAGTTCACTTTGAGAGGTTACTAAGCAAATGTGTTTTCTCTTTATGTATAGTAGAGATATATGCACACGCAAAAAAAGAAACCAATAAATATGAGGATACCTATTCAATTGTAAAGAATCTCCTAGCAAACACATTGGAACTATTTCCAAACGCTTTGCACAATGTAGCCTAAACACCGTAGAAGATACCTCCCAAACCAGATCACGAATTTCAGTGTCCAAATCTGTATACTGTATAGATGAAATGTCCTTTGCACCTAATTTTGGTACTTCGGATTCATTATCTTGGTTTTTAGTGTTTATTATCTCTTCACTGAAGACAGCACCCACAACTTTATCGTAGATGCTGGTGTCCTCAGAATTATGCATTGTTCGTAAGATATCTGCAAAGTAATGGGAAACATGTAACATTATAAATGGCTATGTCTACAAAGTAGAAAACAAAACTAACAATAAACTGACAAATGGAATTTTTGTTTAGAGTAATAAACGTCTAAACATTCAAACACCAATATTTTAACTCAATTCTTATAGGCATGGTAGTTTACTATTGCATATACTTGGTTGAGATTTATTCAACATTACTTAACAAGAAAAAGGGAATTTTTGACTGGTAACAATGAGTACGGAAAACTATAATTCGAATATCAATTTTTGACTAATTTTCTAAGTTTCTTAATAACTAAATATTTAAGATTATTGTGAAGAAGAATACCAACGGGCATCTAGCCCAGCAGTATCCGTGAACGTGTGTGGTGCTCTGTGGGTTCAAGTCCACATTTGGACAAATGAGTGGAATATTTGTGTATATAGTGGGTGTGTGAGTTTGCTTTTAAAAAAAAAGTGTGAAGAACAATTATAAGTATTTAAACCTTTTGATAAGAAAAAAAAACATGTTTGTTTGTATAGTTGTTTTCGTATGCAATCCTTTGTTTGACATTTTTGGTTATGTGTTTCCCAAACTTTATACGGGAACTTTATCAAAAACAATTGTTTATGAAAAAAATTAGATTATAATTTAAAAGTTCAATGACTAAATCTTGACGGCTACTTACTAGTTACTACTCACTGTCTACCTCTAACATATCATGTATGTATAATGTATATATTCAAGAGGTACGTTGAAAACAACAAGTGAAAGCTATTAATGCTTACTGTCTAGCAATTCAGACTCCATCCTAGGAGGAAAAGCATGTTTGAGGAGTTCCGTGGCTGACGGGCGATCTGATGGGCTTAATGAAATCATACGGCGTAATAATAAAGCTTGTTCTGGAAACTCCGCGGCCCAATCAGAAGGAAGCTCTCCCTTCTTTTTTAAGTCGGAAAGAACAACATGTCGTTCCATTCCGGTGCTGAAGGGATGCCAGAGTTCAAGAAATACAATTCCTAAGCTATACATGTCAGCCTGAAGAAAATAGCGAAAATCGAGTAAACGAGCTGAAAACACATTTTGCCACAGTGGTTCTTTTTTTAGAGGGAATCCAACAGAACTAGAGATAGCAAAAACTTAAAACCACTTTTGTTTTAAAGTTTCTATTTATTAATCGATTATTAGCGTGTCATTTAAGATTACAAAACTAATACTAATGTTTTTTTAACAAACTGATATAAAGGCTTTAGTGATAAGAGAGTACACCAATATATTAACACGGAAAAGAAAATGGCTTTAAGTATTCTTTTTAGAATCCAAAATATATGCATGAAGTATAATATACTCACTTTCTCATTAATTTTTGGCCATCGCTGCTCAATTTCTGGTGCAGTGTAAAAATAAGTACCAATCTGACCAGTACCATCAACGGACATTCCTGTTGTTTCTACAGGATCTAGGTCCTGTTCCAACTGCTCTAACTTCAGGAACTTAGCTGATAGAGAGAACGGAGACATAAGTTAATCACAGAGACCATTTTGACCCATCTATATAAGGATGGGCTGATGCGGGCTTCATTTTATCTATAGCGGGTCAAGAGTAAAATCAAGAAAGTGGCTTAAAAGGAAGTCGGCAAATGGGTTGATCGGCTCAAAATTCACCCAAAATGTACTTTTGATGCATGAAACTTCCTAAATCATTTTTATTAAAGTTGGTATAATATCATATTCTTATGAAGTATAGGAAAAAATTCTAAACAGCTTAAGACACATAATATTAACTGTATACAGAACTTTTGAATAAATATGTTTGAGGTCAGCATGTACCAAATGCTACCAGTTTGACATGTTACCCAACCAGCTCAACCCAGCATTTTCACCTCTGTATACAAGGCCTGGATGGTGTTATGTGTGTGAATTGACGCATGAGATAATACTATTCCAAAAAGCCACAGTGCATGGCATGTGCTAAAGTGAACAATTACTTGAGCATTAACAATATAAGTTTATAAGTAATGTAGCTTACCAAGACCAAAATCCCCAATTTTAATATCATTGCGAGCATCAAAGAAAATGTTGTTTGGAGTCAAGTCACGGTGGATGATTCCTTGACTATGTATGTGCGCCAGACCTTCTACGATCTGACGAAACAAGTGCCAAGCCAGTTTCTTGTCAAAACGATAAGATTCAAAGGTTTGCTGAAGGGTCCTTCATATACAGTAAACAGAAAAAAATAGATCAAAAAAATGCTACAGGCAAACATGAAATTTGGTAACAGACTATAATGTATTAGACGTGTGTTCTACAGTAAAAAAAACATTGCGCAGTTTTTAGTTACTTAACAAAATAGAAATTCAGGTATAACCTTGGGCAGTATTCCATCTGAATATAGAGGTATGTACCAACATTGTTGTCCTGGCCTATGACATCTGTTGAGCTCTGATCTAAGTAACTGAAACTGGAGCTAGCTGCAGCCCTGGAACCCCAGGTAGCATCACCATAGCAACCAGCATCTCCTGTTTCAAACCATGCCTGAAATTTCCAATGGAAAGAATATCAAGTTACCTTCAAAAGCTAGTGGCTAAATGTAGCTTGCATTATATTTTATGCTTGAAAATGATACTATATACAAGAGTAAAAACAAGCGGTCACCTCACACGAAAGCAATGAAACTTCATAAACAGCTAAATTACAAATTTACAAGTAGAGACGGATATTTCGACCATGACCATCTACTCATGAATGGGTAAATTCAAGTAATATCTTTACCTCTAAGACGCCAAACACTTGAAGAAAATAAATAACTTAGAAAGCATCGGGCCAAATGAGCCAAAAGTCACCCAAAGTGCACTTTTAATGCATACAATTTCATCACATAATATTAAATCCATAGACCTTTTCATAAATATTTTGACACGCAAACTGTTGACAAAATTAACAATTTTTAGCAAAATGTGTTACGGGTCAACCACCGTTCAATAATTAGCCATTGGGCCTGTTACCCAAACCGTCCGACTCCCATTCTGCCAATAAAATGAGAACAGGAATAGAGACAGAGCATATACATTTACCTGATAATACCGCACAACATGTTGATGCTGCAATCGCGAGAGAGTGGCTACTTCTCTAAGTACCTCAAAGTAGTTGCAATGGAAGAATATATACATAAGTTAATCAAAACAACGCTGTGAATATCTAACTTGCATATGCATTATATAATTATAAAAACATTTGCCACTCGGTTTAGGTTTTTCTTTTACAGATACGTTGGTGGTCTTTTCACTTTGTTTTGATTATGCAGATTAGCTCTTATTTAGCTGCTAGAAGAGATTTGACTAGTACGGGTCTATATTCAAATCATGACATCAAAAAGGTTAAATTTGAAAAGAAATCTTGTGTCACATGGTTGTTAATTCACATTTGACATAATGAAAATGATGTTATTTTCTAAATAGTTGTTTTTTTTTTCAAATGGTAATGAGATTGTGCTACCTCAAAATCCTGTCATCTAAAGGTTGACTTTTGCCTTTTAGTCGAATCTTCTTAACGGCATACTGTCTTCCGTCCAGCTTATTCTTGCACAACACAACATGGCCGAATGCACCATGGCCTGACACATGACAGCATAAGGCATCAAAACAGAGAAATACTTTTATATGGAGTAGATTCATATAACCCTAAGCAAAATATGTGTTCCAAATTTAACAAATGGCATCAAAAAGGAATAATGCTTCCATATAACTGAAATATGATTGATCACTCACCAAGTGGTTGCAGCTCCTCAAAATCATTCAGATACCTAGAACTAACTGCAGGTGATGTATGCTGTCCTTTGGTATCATAAGCTGTTTTCCAAAACTGAGATATCCTTGAGGCTACCTGTTTTGTGGCATAAGAGGAAGTGCGTTCGTTTTCATTATGTAAAAGAAACTATTGTGAAAATTAGAGATGTAAAAAGGGTAGGTTTGGTAACAGTGGCAAAGTTCGAGTCAACAAGTCATATGTTGTGTATGTCGAGTCAGGAATACTTTATGCCAAAAATATTCAAATATTTCATAAGTTTTTTTTTTTTTGGGTAAAGAAAAATATTTTATAGGTTAGGGTGTCAAATATGGAGTGCTAATACTAATTTTTTTGATAAAATGATTTAGAAAGTTTTAAGCATTATAACAACACTATGGGCGACTTTTGACTTATTTGACTAGATCAACCCCATATAACCTTTACCTTTTTAGTTAAAAGTGCAACCAAAACATAAATTGACCCGATCTCAAGTAAATGGTCAAAACTGAAACCGCTAATAGAATTACTGCAAAAGAAACACAAAGCACTAACCGAACGATGTCCAAAAGCTTGATTAAAGCTTTTGTCAAACAATGATGCCGATTCTGTTGCTAAATCTGCCACCCGGTCTGAAACAATCTAGAAACACCACTAAATCAGAATGCATCAACATGAAGAAACCAAAAGAAAAAGGTATAAACTAGGGGTAACAAATTTGACCCATTTGAAACCAGTCGGTTTCAATTATATCGTATATACGGGAAAATTATAAAACTACCTACAAAGAAAATGGATTTATTCAAATGTTAACATCATAAGTCACCTAAAATAAGCCCACATAACTAAAATAAAGCTTATATAGGCTTGGGATTATGAGCTTATATGAGGGGGTTTTATAAGCCCAAAATTTGTGGCTTATTTGAGGAGAGGTGGGCTTATTTAAGGAGTGTTACAACAAAAAACTTTTATAACCTCATATAACAAGTACAATTTTAAATATTCATGTACTTTTTGGTCATTATACCTCATTAATTATAATAAGCTAACCCAAACACTAAACATAGGCTTAGAAGCTTATATATAAGGCAATAAGTGCATATGAAATATAAGCCTAAACCCTAAATAAGCATAGACAAACACCCCCTTAACACATTAACTGTTTATAAAATTTCAATAAAAGCCTTGCCCATTTAACATGATATCTGACCCGCCCAATTTTGTTACATCTAATATATTAAAGTGCAAGGAACATACCCCCAAGCTAGCCAGCTCGGACGCCACATCAGTCAAGGCATCAGCAAGTGGGCCTTTAGAAGAGCAAGCAAGTCGCAATAAATGAGCCTGAAAATTTTCAGGTGTTATTTTATAGAAAAATTTATATAGTAGGATTGATAAGAGAAAGCCGTGAGTTTATACTAGAATTAAATCTTTCTCCACAGCATGTGAAATTTGATGATGATCAATTGATGCAGCTGATGCTGATCCTGAATGTTCACTTTTGCTCTCATCATAGTTGCTTTCTTCTTCTGTATCCTCCTCCAGAGGATAATTCTGTGTAGTTTTGCATTAGTGATGTGAAGATCATCACAAAAGGAAATAATATTTTAGAATAAAGACAAATTGCCAATGATTAAATTCTTATAACTTCATAATAAAAGCCCAAAACAAGTAATACATGAGTAGGTATCAACAATACAATAATACAAGAAGGTCATGTCCAATCTCACATATAGGCTATGTAAGTAAAATTCTTCTAGTTTGATGCTCTTGAAAGATACTATTTTAATCTTTCAAAATTAGGGAAATTATTAGAGGCAACAGTACCCATATACTTAAATAGAACTAGTTCACAGTATGTTAGATCTTTAACCGGTCAAACAGAAATATAATATATACGACAACAACAACAATAACAATACCCAATTACCCTAGGGTGAACCCGAGAGTAGGAAGAGTATATATGAAAACAACAACAATAACAAGAAATATAATATATAATATATATTAAAAAGAAATGGGACGAACAGGTCAAAAGTCACTCAAATGTACTTTTATGGGTAATACATCCTAAACTTATTTATTTAAACATTAGTGGCGTAGAAATAATATACTGTTTGCCATCTCATTTACAAACTAACTATATTACATGCTTTGACCTGCTTTCAACCCCCCACCCACCAAGTGCCGCCCATTTTTCTACCAGTGATGGTAGGAAATGCCAAGTGGGCTCATTCATATTATAACAGAAAATGATTGCTTTCCCAATATATAGCATACAATGTGAGCTTACCTCGCCAATGCTAACATTTTCAACTGACTCCTCAGTTTCAGATGTATAAGAATCAGTACTACTACTAATATCTTCTTCCAGACTATCAAGTTTGCCCGTAGAAGTAAGCACTTTATTCAGCTTATTATCTTCAGCCACCCCCATTTTCATGTTTTGGTTGACTTTGTCACGTGATGGTTGACTACCATTTGGCGGATCGTCTAAGGCAGTGTTGGTACTGCTGCTTGCTTCAACTGAAAGTTCGCAGTGCCATGACTCCTCGGAGCCTATGAAAAGATCCAGGAAACCATATACAAAAGGCCCCTTAGAAGGCCTGTCACTTGAAACTGCAAGAGTCTTTCGAGGTAACTGACAAATTAAAAGGACAGCGATAATCAAAATGATACCAATATTAGAATAGTTTGTGAATATTAATTGCATGAACACACCACATCATGCCTGAGTATACAAAATCATACAAACCATCCAGGAAACGGTATATATGCCATTAACTCATTGGCTAGCGCCTTGCAAAAAATAAAGCATTGGCTAGCAGATGGAATAATATGTTTTACACTTTTACAAACAATTGTGTCTTCCCCGTGTGTCTAACCTTTTAAAGCTAGTGATTAAGATAAATTAGCTAATTCATATGTTTAGGAGCACTGTTAAAGCAAAGTATGCTTGTTGTCACAGATTTATTCATGTCTAATTTTGATAAGGCAGTAAAGGCACATGGATTCTCATAATGATATCATCATCAATATAACTTCTTTATGTGGTTATAGTAAAGCTGAACTTAGTATAGCAACGGTTTCTTAGTCTCACATAAGATTTTTCAAATTCTAACTTAATGGTTAATTTCAATAAATTCTCATGCACCATCTACTTGTGTACCCCCAACAAAAAGGGTGTCACTGAATTTTAGGTAAATATAATATGATTGAAGCTGTCACAACTTCATAAATGTAAAAGTAATTACTTTTCTACAAGAATCTATCATCAACCATATGCCTTAAACCAATCATACATCTTAACAAACATTGAAATCTAAGGTTGAGATGTTGATCATACATGTTAGCCACACGACACTTAAAACCATTGATGTCATTGCTAGTGCTTATATCAGTTCCAGTAATGTGGACGTAAGAACTTCTGTGAGAGTTTGTTAAAAAACTGGCAATCCAGAAACTTATATGTATAATAAATGCCAATTACACTTACATGTGGTTGCTCCAATGGGGCAACTTCAGACAAGAATTCTTGTGCAGCCTCTACCAAGTTATAAACCATCACCCGTCCTTCTCGGGCATTTAATTTAGCCTGCATATACAATCACTTCTTTCTTACTACTAAAAATGAAATAAATTGAGACAAAGAAACGTCATTTAATTTCTCATCCATATAGTGTTGGTGATTTTAGTGTCATCAACTTTTTTAAGTAATTGTGATTTAATAGAGACCAATGGGATTTCACATTAAGCTTGGATACACAGGTTGGGAGGTGTGGGGTGCACACTCATTTGAGCTAGTATGATTCCGACCATGACAAGTTGCAGGGTTCAAGGAGCAGCGCCCCTGGTTGGGGTCCCAATAGATGTGTAACCCAGACTAACTACCATTATAACAGATGTTTTGGTCTCATTTGCAACTTAAGAAAAACAACAATTCTATTTGTTTTTACTGACTTTTATGCCTAGAATCAAAGTGCATTGATTGTCTTATCCCAATAAAGATTTTTGTATAACCGAGGCAATTAGGGTCGAAATACTTTATTTGGAAGGTGCACTATACACGATGCATTCAGTTATCTATAATTATCATCACACCCTAACGGCCTAACCTCAATTTCTTACATATAGTGCACAAAAGTTATTTAAACTAAAGTGTCGAAAGAAAACAAATTTATGTATGGTTATTAAGAGAAACAAAAAAAAATTCTTACTTGATCATTAAGCAGGGACAAAAGGTTATCCCCGTCAGATTTAGATAGACCTTTTTCCAATTCTATCTGCAGCTTTGGACACTTGTGGGGATATCCATCTAAGAACCTAATAACCATGAGAAAATCATGAGAAACAACCATGGATTTATAGTTTTAACACAGGTCCACATCATTACAAAATAACAACTAATTACAACAAAGTAACCTTATTGAAAGAAGAGCAGAAACATCTAAATCTTCATAACCTGAATCCTGTGAGTACGGCCTGCAAATTCATTTCATGGTAAGTTAAAGAAAACATGACAATTGGCATGGAGTTGATTAGCTAGTTTTAAAAACATACAAACCTTAGCTTGACCTTTATTCGATTGTCTGAAATAACATCGCAATCTTCTTGAAATATAGCTTGCCTAAAAAGCAAGAGTAAACCTATTTAGACAACAGTGAGACAATACTTCCTGAATACCAATTCATAAGAGCAACATGAGTTATTGTTTTGTTCCAAAAGAAGTAGCAACATTACTTCAAACAACTGTAAGCCTAACCATGAATCCATAATATTCTTGATTCTTCTCCCTACTCATAGTGTCCCGCATCATAGAATCTCTCAATCCAGAATTCTATGAGCAAGGATGTTAAAAGCTTATTTGATTATTAACTGAGCATACAAATGTGATTTAAATTGCTTTACAAAAATAATTGTGCATTCACTTCCTACTTGTCCAAATAAGTTACATTCACTTCTCCAAAATTTCCTACTGATGTTAGAAAAGCAAATATGAAAAATCAAGTCACGTGATAACTTGAAACTCCCTAAGTATTTCTCAGTATGCAAAAACTAATCACATTCAACTTAAATGTTGGTCCCCATCTATTTAACGCAAAACAACTTCCTATCACGCATATCATTCTCCATTTTGTGGTCCTCGCATAATTTAATACACTCGCAAACAAATCTAACATAAAATAGTCAAATTTCATTCCATCCACAAACAATGACTATCCACTCAGATTATTACAACTAAATGGTTCTTAAGGGGCCACAAAAACCTCAGCCAAACACCCCCTTATATATAACATCGATATCTAAAACATTCCAACGTAATGCTTAAGATTTAACTAGCCATAACTAGAAACAAAAATAAAAGTCAAACATTTGACTTTGACTCTTTCTAGGGCTTAAGTTATTAATTTCACAAATAATCAAACACAATAACGCAAATAACAGTATTACTATACTATATCAATTCGATAACAAACATATTACTGACATGCGCAGTTTAATTACATTATCTTTCAAGTACTAGAAGATGATGACCATATATTCAATTATAACAACATTTCAGTCTCCAATGAACGCCTAAATATCACTCACTAAAACTACAGATAATAACATTGACACAAAAGGTCAAATGTTTGACTTTGAACATTTCTAAGGCTTAACTTACAAACTCAGGCGTGCAATAATTCCATCATGTTAACATATATCTAGCTCGCTATCTTAACATCACAATCAAAGCACGAATTAGAGCGCTAGGTATAACAATGCCGGCATTGTCACCGTTTGCCTCCCGCGTCGTTTTTGCAGTTGTGTCTCTCTCACCGTTATGCAACAAATGTAGTGTTATGTGAGTGTTTTTTACTCGTGGCGCCTACTTTTCATAACATTATTACCACAGTCAACGCTGCTGAGTGTTATAAGAATGACGGTGTTATCAACTACGGCTTCGTTTTCGCCTACGCGTTATCTATATCTATACTACTATATAAAGCATTTATAATGTGGGACCCATTAAAAATTAAGATAAGGAGGTGCAATCTTGACCATCCATCTCATTTTTGGGAATCACATCATAAAGTGACATGTGTCACCTTTTGATTAAAAAATCACTTTTATTTTCAAATTGAAATATCTTTTTATCTATTTAATTTTATTTTGATATAATTTCATCATATTTTTTAAAATTTTATGCTCTTTAATTCAACATCCATTTTGATATATTTTTATAATTTTTTTTTAACATTTTAATGGGTTTATTTTATGTTGATTTATATTTTTTTACAACTTTAATCTTAATTAAATATAAACTTGATACGTTAAAACTATATACTTTCGGAGAGAGTGTTGTCTTTTTACATGCGAGAATGATTATGTTAATATGGTGTTGCGGGAAAGTTACGGGAAACCCCAACGAACACATACATTTGTGAAACGAAATTACTAAGAGGGTAGGAAATTACGTAAAAAGTTGAGTTAGTAAATTTTTTATTGCCGCTGCTATGCGCGGGTAACCAACTAGTGTGATCAAATGTGTTTGACTAGTCAGTCTTACAACTAGAGATAAAATGTGGTTCAGCGTTATGCTGACGTGGCACCTAATTTTCTATAACTGGTGCGGAGTAACAATAAAGTCAACGTAAAAAGTCAAACACCTGAATTTGAGTCTAATTTAACAAATAATTATAAAAATAACAATTAAATTATTATAGAATTATGATGATAATGAAACTGTTACTAACAGTGCGGTGATTTCTTCGGATAAAAGTTCGTTATCGAGGGAGGTGTGATCGGTGGGCGGAGGTCTACGCCGCCCTGTGCCACCGCGTTTCTTCTTCTTTTTCGAGCTGTGTCCCATTTATTATTTGATTGTGATTTTAGTAATTGGTGATTATGATTTGAATGAATTTGGGAGTTAGTGATTGGTTATGACTTATGAGGAGGTTTTTGAGTGACTTTGGGTGTGTCAAAACAGAGGGTTTAGCTTTTAGAAGTATCCTGGTTTTGTTGTACATTCGTAAAATATCAAGAGTTAATTACATGTTTGCTACTTGTGGTTATGGCCAAATTGCATGTCTCGTTCTAAAAAGGCAATAATTACACCAGACGTCCATGTGGTTGATCAGTCCTTTGACTTTTTTTCCATCCATTTTTCGTTAACGGCAGAGGTATTTTTGTCACTTCATAGCAATAAGTTAACCTCAAAGACCAAGCATGCAACCTTTTAAACGCAACTTTTTTTTCTAAACCAAAAGGTTGTGATCAAATTACGCACAAAAAACCAAAAGTCGTTTCCACCAAAAAGCGCCCTATTCATAAGAACCCTAATTTCCAACGATTAATCAAGATGGTTAGAGGTAAGTGGTTTGTTGATTGTTTTATAAGTGTTTTTTTTTGGTAAAAGGGACAATACCCCGACAAATTTATTAAAACAACAAACTTTACAAGTCACGCTTCATATGAACACTCCCATAGAAGGTGTGATAGTATGACATTCCCAAAACATGTTTCGGGAATAAAACAAGAAACAATAACATACTACAATAGCTAGAAATATTACATATAAGAAAATGATAACTAAAGAAGACACAACTATCACTCTTAGTCTTCAAACGAAAGTCATATGTCTTCAGCCCAATCAATCTATGACTGAAACTAGCAGAAATCTTCAAATCAGGCTCAAAACAATGCACATGCCCAATAGCATCAACAGGTCTCAAGGCAACTAAAACAAATGACCCTTTATAGCAGCACATACCCAAAACCAAATCAAGCATACTCATTAAAAGTCTTCTTAAAAGAAAAAATCACTTTTTTTGATCCAATAACATTACTCACATGGAAATTCCATAAGTCAGCAGCTTCATAAACTTGCAAGGAAGGATTAAGGTTCAAACTTAGAACTCTAAGACGGATCACTCTTTAATCACATTACAAACCTCCTCCATAGATCTACTTCTGTTTTGAAAGAATCTTAAATTCCTCTCCTGCCACACTATATAAACAGCAGCACCAAGTAAAAGCCTTTGTAATATGCTCTAAATAGACTTATTAATAGGTCTAGCTAACAAGAAGACAATAATATCTTTCCAGCTATTAGGAGCATGATCAAGTTTAACCACATCTTTTAACCTGCACCACACTTCCTTAGGAAACTTACATTCAAAAAAGAGATGATTATGACTGTCAAGGACTTCAATACAAAAAACACAAAACAAAGTGTCATCATTCTTCTAAAGCTTTAATAAATTTTGAGTTCTAAGTCTCCCAAGAATAGCGAGCCAAAGCAAGAAGGAATGGCGGGGAATACACTGACTGAACCACACAAGTCTAGACCAAGGAACCAAATCACTTTTACTCTTGATATCATTCCATACATCTGAAACAGAAAAATATTTATGCTTGCCTAAATAGTTTCTCCAAACAACCTTATCAGGCTTACCCTCTACAAGACAAGGAGGATGAATAGCAGAAAGACCATCAAACTTACAGGCTAAGTGTGAAGGCCATTCCCACTCCCCATTTTTTAAAATATCCGCAACTTTGCAATCCAAAGAAAGACCAGAGTACATAATATCTCTTCTAGAAATAAAGCTACTCAACGGGCAAATAGCATGCTAGTTATCAAACCAGAGTGAAGTGTTACTCCCATCCCTAATTCTGTGAACAATGTGATCTCTAAATGTCTCCCTAAACCTTAATAATTTCTTCCAAGCCCAACTAGCACTAGTTTTTTTAGAAATATCCCAAAAACTCCTACTCTTTAATTTATAAACACTAGCCCATCTAACCCATAATGACTCTTTCTGGGTGATAATGTTCCAAACATGTTTAGACATTAGGGAAACATTCTAAGAATATAACGATTTAATTCCTAAACCTCTCCTCCCCCCCTTAACTTTAGGCTTACAGACAGCATCCCAGTTAACTTTAGCTATCCCTCTTTTGAATTTGCCATAATTCTAAAATAAAATCCCTCATCAGTCTTTCAATATCAGCAGAAATGGATTTAGGCAAAATAAACATTGAAGCCCAGAACACTTGCATCGAGCTAAGGACAGACTGAACTAATTGGAGTCTTCCAACAAAGGATAAGACACGGTTCTTCTAATCAAAAAAACGCTTTTTAACTTTGTCAATTAAAACTTGGCAATCTTTAACATATAACCTCTTAGATATAAGCGGGACTCCTAAATATCTAACAGGCAGATTACCAACTCTAAAAGGCATCACTCTTAGGATATTCCTTCTGCTAGCCTCTTTAACATTACCAAAAAGACTAAACTTTTTAATTTACTAGGAAAAAGTCCAGAAATACCTCCAAATTCATCCAACGCCTTCTTCAAGACAGAAGCAGATTTGCTATCTCCATGGCAAAACAAGAGGAGATCGTCCGCAAAGCAAAGATAAGTAAGGCTCACCTCTTTATAAAGCCAATGATATTTAAAAGAAGGATTTCTTGAAATCTGTCTTTTCAGCACCAAATTGAAGACCTCCATCACAAGCATAAAAAGATAAGGGGATAGTGGATCCCCTTGCCTTAAGCCCCTCATGCCTTAAAAAACCCAATGTGATCACCATTGACATTAACAGTAAATGACGTAGAAGTCACACAGCTCATAATCCAACTGGTCATAGTGTCATGAAACCCAAAAGCCTTCAAACAGCTAGCCAAAAACTCCCATTCCACACTATCATACGCTTTTTGAATGTCAACCTTAAACGCACATTTAGCAAAACCTCTATTAATATGGTACCCTCTCATTAGTTCCTGAGACAAAAGAATATTATCACTTATTTGCCTAGAGGGAATGAAGGCACTCTGGTTTTCATCAACAAGGGGCCCCAATACACCTTTCAACCTGTTGGAAATAATTTTACTAATAATTTTATAGATTACGTTACAACACGCAATGGGACGAAAGTTAGAAACCATTGAAGGTGTAGCAATCTTTGGAACAAGAGAGATAACAATGGAATTAATTTCTTTCAAAAGTTTACCATTCTTAAAAAAATCACCAACAGCCTTGCAAACCTCACTTCCAATAACACCCTAAGAGTCTTTAAAAAACTGAGCAGAGAAGCCATCTGGATCGGGGGCTTTATTCCCATTAATTTCAAAAAGGGCCTTCTTAATCTCATCATTAGAAACACTCCTAATCATGTACTCAGCCTTAGAAACAGGGAGAATTATGGAGAAAAGACCAACAGGGTCCTTAATAGGATTAACCTTAGAACATGATCCTAATACACTCTTAAAATGACGGACAAACTGCTCCCCAACATCATTTCCATGAAAGGCATTACCATTCAAGTCTTTAATATATGAAATTATATTTCTGTTAAGTCTTACCTTAACAACATTATGGAAATACTTAGAATTCTTGTCTCCCTCATCAAGCCATTGCACTTTCACCTTTTGCTTTAAAAAGACTTTTCATCCTTAAGGGAAGATTTGTAAGCCTTAGCCTCCACTTCTCTTAATAAAGCATTATGTGGATCAGAACATAAAAAAGATTGAGCAATAGCCAATTCAGCCCTTAAGCGCTTAACATTTTCAAACAAATTTCCCTGATCATAATTTAACTTTCTCAAAGGTTTCTTAAGCATTTTAAGCTTAGAAATAAGAAAGAACATAGAAACACCCTCCACCTTATTACTCCAAACATTCTTAGCAGTGGGAATGAAATCATCCTTAGATGACAGATAGTTATGAAATTTAAATGGATTAGGTTTTGATTTTTTAACCTCGGGAATAACAAACACAGCTGGAGTATGATCAGACAACATGAATGGCAAAAAGATGACATAAGCAGTAGGGAAAGAAGTCATAAAAGGAACATTACCCAAGACCCTATCCAACTTCTTAAGAAGGCCTCCAACCACACCCGGCTTCTTTTTCTAAGTGAAACTTAGACCACTCATAGCAATGTCTTCCACCTCAATATCTGAAACACAATCCCGAAAATCATTCATGGCAGTGGTCACCTTAGAACATCCAGAAGATCTCTCAGATGGGTCCAAGCAAGCATTAAAATCACCAAGGATAACCCACGGTCTATCCTTAATAGCAAGCTTATGCTTATGTAATGCTTTCCACAAACTTCTTCTATCAATAGTATGGACTGCAACATAAATAAATGAGCAAAAGAAGTTGGAATCACCATTTACAGGTTCCACGAAACAATGCAGAACTTGGGAAGATTGCTCCAAAACCATAACACGAACACTATTAGGGTCCCAACCAACGATAATTCTCGTACCACGAGTACAAGAAGAAATGTTAGATACCCAATCCTAATTTCCCAACACACAATTACAAATTCTAGACAAGTTATTCTTTTTCACATGCGTCTCCAAAAGCCCACAAAGACTTCAATTGTCTTCACGGAGAAGTTGTACAACTTGATCTTGGTTAGGGGTATTATTAAGACCCCTAACATTCTAGGCGAAAGCTTTAAATATCATTGGAAACAAATTCAGTATCAGTTGCATTAATTTCAATACTATTCGCAGCTCGAACCTTAAACTCAGGTTTTATATTCCCAGCAATACCCTCATCATCAGATTCCATGTCCACTTCATCATCCTTATAATAAGGTTCTAAATGAAATTTATGACAGTTCTTGTAAAAATAATCTAGTTGATGGATGGTCCAATCAAGTCTTACTTGCTTGGAGGGATAAATACCAGCTTTCATTAAAATATCAACTTCTTAGCTCAAGCCAAACTTTGGCCTCAAATTCTTCATTAACATTTATATTTCCCATATCCTCAGTATCACCATCCACCTCTCTAAAAACATTAAAGGCATTTTTAACATGAATTGCCTCATCAGAAACAAGATTAGGATTATTTTTAGAGCAAGATCCTCTAACAAACACCTTAGGTTTAAAATTAGGATCTTTGCTAGAATGGTATAAGGAGTTAGGATCAGAAGTAACAGGGTTTTTTTAACAAAATTACCTTGAGAAGATTTATCACCAACATTACTGCCTGACTTCTTCTTTTGCACTCCATCACCATTATTACGTTTACCAAAGTTAACTCTAGACTTGTCTTGATTACTTGCCTTCCTAGAAACTCCATTATTCTGTTGAACATTCCTTCGATAATTACCCCCACCATAAATTCCTTGCCTATTGCCATTTTGCTTTTGATTACCAAAAGAGAATTGATTGCCAGACTTGAAACCCCTATTATTAACATTTTTAGCTTGAGACACCACAGATCTATTCTTCCTACCTACAGTAACAAAACCACCCTCCACTTCCAAATTCTTCTCAGCAGCAACCGGGTTATTTAACTCTATGGCATCTTTGATAGTTTTGGCAACAATTTCCTCCTATGTTCTGGGCCTAACTTTACAGGACAAAGCAATGTGCCCAAACGTTTTACAACGAGTACAAAAAGGGGGTCTGCATTGGTATTTGACTTTAAGTTTTCCAACTCGAGCAGGTCTATTACCCAAAGGAGGGTATTCAATCTCAAGAACATTAGGTAAATCATATTCCGCCGACACTTTAACAAGGACCCTAGCAAAATCCATCTTACCTACTTTATTAAGACATTTATCTCTAGTAATCTTGTCCATCAATAAAGGTTTACCCACCCCACTCGTAATTTTTCTAATTCCACAACCATTACACAATTTTAAGGGAATTTTGTACACACATACCCAAATTGGAATGCTAGAGGGTTCTATTTTTTCAAGCCAAATACCCGGTTCCCGCACATTCAAAACCAATGGAACATTTTGAACCATCCATGGGCCACTTTCCAATACATTTTTCATACCCTCTTCGCTTTTAAATTAGAAGTAGTAAACACCAAAGTTTGTTTTAGTAATGTCCTCTATATCATACCCTCCACATTCTCATCAAGTTTCCCCTCACAACTCTATAATCCATCGAGGTTCCCACAAAATAACCATAAAGTTGTAATGAACAGGTTTGTTCTCCTTTATAAACTTCTTCAGCTGTAAAGTTAATTCTTCTATTCCTGTTATCAAGTTTACATACAAAATCAGGCATATATTCCATTTTATTAGCCATACATTCAGCCCCCTGTTTCAACGTCTCAGCAAATCTATCAACAACAGCCGAAAATTTATTTGATAGAATACTAGAACCAAACGCCTTAATCCTATTATCATTCCAAACACCCTTAATAGGAACCACATGCTTCTTACTGAAAGGATTACTATTGCTGATATTACCAAATTGAACACTAAATAGAGGACCATCAGGTTTCTTAAGAATACCACTAGCATTTGTATTCTTCCCAAACTTAAAACCACTTCCAACCTTATAACTGGCAATACCATCCTGAGAACTATCCTGAACAACACAAGTACTCACTACATCTTCCATACTAGTGTGCTCAGTGTTATTCCCAGAACCTGCCATTTCTTTGTCACTCAAAATTTTTGTCTCAGCAATAGCTATGCCATCTTTAGAGCTAGCAAAACCGCAACTAGCATTACCTACATCACCCATACTAGTGTGGTCAGGACTAGTCTTAAGACCACAACTCTTAGCCACAGGACTACTCTCCACATTCATACCAGAATCTAAAGGGCTTTTAATAAAAGAACCATCATTACTTAAATCATTAACATCAACTTCATTATTCAGAGCACACACAGACGAATTATCATTAGAACAACCCAAAGAAATTTTCAAATTACTATTAAGAACACCAGACTTTACATCGGATAAAACCTTGCTAATTTCATCATTCATAGGAGTGAAAACAACACGCTTACCACCTCTATTATCAGAAGGATAACCATCAGCTCTACCATGAGCCTTACCCGCAACCTTAGCTGAACGAAGACGCCTTAAAACAGAGCTTGCACCAGCAGAACCAGGTGTAGAAACCTTGATTTTGGAGCCCCTATAAGGCTTACGGTGCGTACCCTTCATAACCTTAACCTTTGTAACATTCAATGAAGCATCACGAATTTCTTCTGATGACGTCATCTTAGTAAGAGAACATAACTCATCAAACAGAAGATCAGGAGGTTCGTTAGATTCAATTGGCATAGCAAAGATGAAAGTTTATGAGATAAACAAGATGAAATACAAGATAAAAACGTGGAGATTCACCCCTGAAAAAGGACGAAAAGATGAATCAGAGGAGAAGAGAGGCGATCGCCATTATCGCTACAGAGGAAGAGAGAGAAAAAGGTTTTTTTTTAAGTGTTTAGTTACTAGTATGGTGTGTTTGTTGATTAATCAAAATGGTCTAGTTTGTTTAAATATCAAAATGGTCTAGTTTGTTTAAATGATGTTTAGTTTGTTCAAGTATTTTGTGTATAATAATAAAGATAGGTTTTCTTATGTAACTTGTTATGTTATTTGGTTCACTAATTTGGTTTAGCCCTAGTTTTTTTCAATCAATGGTATTTTTGATAATGGTCTTTGGTTATATGCCTTGTTTGTTCTAGTTGAATGGTGAGTGTAAAGAAATGCATTTTTCTGATATTTGATCCAATTGACCATCTCTTATGTATTGACTTTTTGCATTATTTGTAGATGTTAAGGAAAAAAGGGAAGGCAATTATGAAAGGTTAGTTTACAGCATTGTTCTGCTATAATATTGGCCCAATTAACTCTCTATTATGTTTGATTTTTTGTTATCATTGTAGATAAAAAGCAAGAGTTAACAGGAATTAAGGAGGTGGATGATCTTGAACAAAGGATTAAGAATTTAGAAGCAATTTTTTCCAAGTTAAGAGATATAAAGCTTAAGCAAAAAGGTTAGTCAGTTAAGGTTTTTTCCAAGTTAAGAGATATAAAGCTTAAGATAAAATTTTGTTATCGAGGGAGGTGTGATCGGTGGGCGGAGGTTTACGCCGCCCTGTGCCACCGCGTTTCTTCTTCTTTTTCGAACTGTGTCCCGTGTATTATTTGATTGTGATTTTAGTAACTGGTGATTATGATTTGAATGAATTTGGGAGAGAGTGATTTGGTTATAAGAGGTTTTTGAGTGACTTTGGGTGTGTTTGTGTATTAAAACATAGGGGTTTAGCTTTCAGAAGTATCGTGGTTTTGTTGTGACTTGATTTTATACTTTCATTCACAATTCACACATTAAAAAAAAATAAATAAAAAATATTTACGCTATGTTCTCAAGTTTAAATTTTTAATAAAAATGGGATAGCAAGGATGACACGACGAGAAAAGTGGTTATTATAAGTTGTGTAGTTTAGTTTAGATTTTTTACTGTAATACAAAATAATGGAAAGAAAAACAAACAAAATTACCGATTACCCTCAAAACTACATATACTAGCTGATTTCTATCACTAATAAACGTTGGCCTCAATTCATAAGAACAACCTTCTAACTCATTTATTGGTTATCGAAGTAATTCTTTGTAATAAGGTCCAATGTGAAAAGATCCTCCGGACTTGGTATGACAAGGTCATTCGGATGCTTGTAAGTATGAGACAAACGCGTTAGCTTCATCGTGAGTGTGACCCCAAGGCCAAGCTTTGGCGTAAGAGTAAGTATGGGTTATGCCAGAAGGCTAAAGTAATAAATATGAGAGAGAATGCAGTAAATGCTACTCGTGCGAGAGTAAATGCGAGGGTATTTATACTCCTCGAGATACTATTATGTTTCATTGTTCATGCACTGTTCCTAACACCTAGGGTATGTCAAACATAACTACTTCTAGACTAGATGTCAGATGGCGTGGGCACATAAGGAACAACATCTCGTGACACCTGGGATAGGAGACTTACCTTAGGTTCTTGACATTACCCGTTAGGTCTAAGGTTCTTCTAGTTAAAAGGTTGCTTCGACTTTCGTCTCTTCCGACATGTGTCCTCCGATCATGGACCTTTGGTCTTGATTAGCCTTGTTAGGTCTTGTTTATCTTGAATCATACATAATCAACCATGGAAGCTTAGAGAGAATAGTAGAGGAGGGAAAGTATTCAAATTTCAAATGTTATAAAATGGAGGGAAAGGGAAAATGTTTATTACAAGGCATCACCCTCTAATGATGATTAGAGGGGTATTTATAGGAGAAGGAAGGAGCCTTCCCTTCCTTTATTTTTCACTTCTAGTCCCTAATCTTTGGTAATTATGCTATTTCTTTCTTTTAGCATAATATACCTTATTACAAGCTACTTTATTCTAAACAAAATAAAGACTATTAACTAAATATAACTAAACCACATAATCGACACTTTTTATGAACCTAACAATCTCCCCCTAAGGGTCGATTATTCTGGGCGTTCTCTTCGAGGTCCAAGTGGTCTTCCATTCACATACATCTCCCATCTTCTCATTTGATTACGATACTTCAATCTTACTTCAATCTCTTCTTCAAACAATTTCAGATACTCAACTTCATCATTGGTGAGTTCTCTTTGTACATAGCCATACTTCACATCATTATTGTAACTCTTTAATCCTTCTAATACTCTGTTCAGCGTTGCATCACAAAACTTATGAATCTCTGAATGTCTCATCACCCTTTTCTCTTTCTTGCTATTCTTGTATATGATTCCATGCACGGGCTCATAGATTATGGAGAACATTTTGTACTTTTCAACTCCTGGGAAAGATATTGTTGGTGCAGTGAGATTAACTTTCTGTTGATAACTTTCAATTCCAAGCTGAAAATCATGCACTCTTTCCCATATCACTGAACTTCTGATGAATACTGATAAAGACCATAGCAACCCTGTTTCTGCATAGTCGGGAACCTTGCCATTCATAATCAGCAAATACATATCCTCAATATTATTCTTATTGAGATTCTTGTAATTAGGCTCGGTAATCGACACAATGCACTCATTAGCTCTTCTTTCAATTATCTCTGTGATAAACTTGTGTTCATGACCCAATTCCCAGTATGTCTTGATAACTTGAATGATCTTTGAGATCGAATAAACCTCTTCCTTTGGTTTTCCAGACTCTTTTTGTTTCCTTATGTAGAAGATCTTTGCATGAGGATTCTTCCAATGTTCAACACCATAAGGATTGAATTTCTTAACACACTTATTCACCCATCTGGAAGTTCGTTCTTCGATATCATCATCATTAAAGATGATTGCAGGAAACTTATGAAGTGACAATACAATCTTCTTAGGCCCTGAACTTCCTTTCTTCAGATACAAAAGGTCTTAATTTATAAGAGATAGTGTTGGAGCTTCAGGATCTCTTTGACAACTTTGAACGAGAGGTGTGGTCTTTTGTGGATGTGGATAGACAAGAATTTCCTTTCTATTTTCCCAAACAATGTCACTTTTCAGGAAATTCTTCATCTGATCAGTATGATATTGATGCTCATCTCCTGAAGTACATCTTTGTCTCAACATCTCATCGGCCATTTTCTTTAACTTTGCTTCATCAATAATCAGTGATACTTCTTTCATAATATCTTGTGACACTTGCTTTGACGGTATTTCATCATCATCTGAAGCATAAGAATCAGTCCAAAAATCATAATCATCTTCTTGCTCTTGATTACCTGAAGTTGATGGACCTCTTTCCTCTTCATTGACTTGTCCAGACGATGACTCTCCAGACACATAAGCTTCGTACTTAGATGTCTTCTGCCGCTTTGCACTATTCTCCCCATGGGGATGAGCATCATCATGAGGATCGTCCTGATCTCTTGGGCAAACGGCAGAAGGTCTACATGTGGTTTGTGGTACTTGAAGATTCTCAAACTTCATCTGAAGTGCAAGCCACAGTGCTATGTCTTGTTGTTGCAATTGAGGATTGTCTTTCATAGAGAGATATAGTTGTTCTTGAACAAAGAGTGTTTGTGTTTTAGCTGGATGAACATGAAGGATGTGACCAGACATATAACTTTGTACTGATGCATCAACTTGAGAAGGTATCTGATTATCAATAGCTTTTTGAATTTGTGAGGAAATTTCAGCTTGTATATTCATTCGCTCTTGTAAAATAGCTTTAGCAATCATCCGTTCCATCTCTTCTTTAGTCTTTTGTCTCTCCAGAATCATCCCTTCCGCAACATACACCAGAACTTGATCTCTAACTTGCTCAGGGACTTGCTTTTTCACCTGCTTTTTAATATGCGTATCTACCATAATGGGTAAAGATTCGACCATTACTTCTTGGAGATGATCAACAAGAGTATCGAATAACTTCCTTGACAAAAATCTTTGTTTGAGATGTTCAAACAAATATGTATACCGTCCCTGTAACTCCTGAAAGAAATTCTTGTATCGTTTGAACTGAGCAGGTTTGGATATAAATAATGATAGAAGTCGGTTTGCTCTAGATAATTTGGTGTGTTGTGATCTTGATGATGATGTTGTTTGAGTGTCAGTTACCGTCAATTCCTGGAGTTTCTCAGTATTCAAAGATACGAGATTAGTATAAGTCCTAGAAGATCTAATTGGTGTGGGGAATGGTGTACTCCTAGACTCCTCTATGATCTTCCCTTTCTCCCTTCGCTTTAATTCATACACTTCATCTGTTATTTCATCCTCCTCTTCATTAACATTGACAGGTATGACAACATTAATAATTTCCACCTGTTCATCATTAGTGCTCTCTACCTTCGGACTTTCCTTATCACTCCTGGGCTCTAACCTAGTGCCGGGAATCTATGGTTCATCATTCCTAGGAGGTAAACTATCATCAATAACATTCTCATATCCTTCCACCATCTTTTCAATCTCTTCAGACGCCAAGTGCTTGTTGACAAGTTCCACATTTTCTCTAGCTTCTTGCTCTTCTCGACTTTTGTGCTTAGCAAGATTGACTTGTAATGTATCTTATAAGATCATCTCATCTGCTTTATCAACAGTTGGCACTGGAGCTGGTGGAGTTAGATGTGTAGATCTCCTTCCAGGAAGACGAAAACGAATCACAGTAGATCATTTCGGAGCACTTGACTCTGCTGTATCAGTTTTAGGGGTAGGTGACCTAGGGGCGCTAGGTGTCCTATGCGTTCCTTGGGTAGACTCAGTCGGTTGTGACTGAGTCAGAGGAACATCTAACCCAAACACCTTTGCATACATCCTGTAATGCTCCGTGTGCTTCATCTCTTCAGTGCTTTAGCATGTTGGGTTTGGAAGCCAAAGAACAAAGTAATGAATCATGTCTCCATATATAACAATGCATCAATCACTTTGAAAAGATTTGATTACATTGATGCACAAGGAAGATCCAAGTATGTGATGGCTTGGGTTCCCATAAGAAGATGATTTGGAGGATCCTTCCAAACAGGGGAGGAAAAATGCTCAAATTGATGAAGATCACTTTGGTTCAGATGGATGCACAGACTCAGGGGAGGCATGAGCATGATTAAGAATTTGATGCAGTAATTACTACTGTTGGTGCAGAAGTTGATGATATTGCTGCTGAAACTTAAGTGTACATCAGAAGGAGTGCAGCAAAGATAAAAGATAAAGAAGAAAAGCAGAGGATTTCTGTAGGTCCTCTGTTTAGATCTATATAGCCTTTGTAAGACAATAGCTAACTTGAATAAATCCAAATCAACTATGTGAGAGACACTGACTATGAATATCAAGTGTTAATACGGAATCTTAACACAAGTATAAAGAAGAATATAATACTAACTTTGCTATTGATTTCTATTAAGCTTCAATGCTTCTATTTTTTATATCTAAAACTCTATGTCATATGGTTCCTTTTATACACCAAGGAAACCCTAGAAGGCTTTACAAAACGTGTGAAAGGATAATGCATATCCTTTCCTAAGATATCTCCTAAGATATCTCTAAGATAACTATTATCACTATTCTGTTACATAAACAGACTTAACTAAATACGACCAGTACTAACTATAGTACTGCCAGACTTAACTTAGTACTGCCAGAACTAACTAATACTACCAGACTTAACTGTTATACTACCAGTATTAAGTCTTTTACAATATATTTCCCAACAATCCTCCCCTAACTTGATCTTCACTTGTGAACTTCAAGTGTCTTCAATTTGAGCTTCCTGAGGATGTTGTAAATAAAACTCTTCGAATTATTCTTGAGCTGCAATTCTTCAAATCATCTCTTTTTGATCTTTGCAACAACTATTCTTCAAAGCTTTTCAGCAACACTTCATATCAGCAACATTGACTATATGTACATCAAATCATATAGTTTCAGACTATTCTCATCACTTCTAGGTGTGTTAACTCCTGTGAGAGGTGAATCATTGAAACTTTAAATGGATTTGATGTCTCTTTACCAGTTAGCCATTTACTCTGGAGTAGTCAGTCCTTTGGCCACCAGAAAGGTGCATGTCCATGGTCGACTGAAAACCATTTCAACTCTCAGTACATGAAACATTGGTGAGTTGAATACCATATGGTTTTTGGCAAACCATTATAGCCATAAACGGATTTGATATGCCTTTACCTGTAGCCGTTTGCTCAGGGCTAGTCAATCCTTTGGCACCTAGAAAAGGTAAATTCCATGGTGGATTGATTACCATGTCAACTCTTTGTACATGAAACTTGGTGAGTTGATGTACCATCCACTTTTTGGTAAAGTGTCAACCATCTAATATGGATTTGCAATTTGTCTTTACCATAAGCCATAATCTTATGGACTAGTTATGGTTTTTCCACAGCCTTTACCACAATCCATAAACTTGTGGGCTAGCCAACTCTTTACTAACCAGATATGGTGAGTTGATAACCATATAATTTTTGGCAAATTGTCAGCCATTAACGGATTTGAGAAGTCTTTACCAAGAGCCGTTTGCTCCTGGACTAGCCAGTCCTTATGTCTGTTAGACATGGTGGACTGATAACCATTTGTTGTGTTAGTGCATAGCACCTCCACCAAGTGTTGTTCTCTCTTCATCTCATATACCTAGATTATCAACTCATCAACCTTTATTACTTTCTAATGCCAGCTTGCTTCTCCATCATTTTCAAAAGTTTGTAGCAATCGTCATCTGGTTTTCCTCCTTGAAGTTTCTTGTCCAACATAGCTTTGCACACTTCAACCCCCAGAACCGGTTAAGAGAAAGGATACTTACTCTTATAGCATATAAACATCTACAGACTCCAAGTTCAAACAGTGTACTCTGCAAGCATCATAGTATCTCCAACAAATTAACCTTTGTTGACCTGGCAAACTCCAAATTGAATCTGTACTAAGGGGTTCTTCAAACATGTTCTTCAAGTATTCCCAAAGTACTTTTTCAAATTCATCCTCTGGCTTATTTATACCATGTTTTCTCATCACAATCCTGTATAGCTCTGTAAGATCATCTCTTGATATGTCAGTCAGCATTGCTCCAAAGCTTATGTATACCATATCAGTTCCATCTACCCTTACAAACTGGTATACACTTTCCGTTCCTTCTTTAATGATCCTTTAATTTTGCTAAACTAGGTGATTTTTGTAGCTACATGATACAGGATTAATTGGGAAATTTAGTACTCGTGAAGTAGAATCATCTTTTTCATTAGCTTCATCTGAATCTTCAGATTCATCCTTATCATGGTGTGTATGGAATCCTTTCCTTGCTATCTGTTTCTCCTCTTTCTAGTCTTCTTGGTTGGCTTATCATCTTTGTCTTCATTTAACCTACTCCTATGTTGGTTTGAGTACCTTCATCGCAAACTTTAGCTTCTTTGCAGATTTAGTTTGAACTCTTCACCAATCTCTTCAAACTTTCCTTTTGTTGCTTCAAAGTTCATAGGACATAGTGTATCAATGCTTAACCAATTTTTCAAATTCTGCTTTCACTTCTTCAAAGTTCAACTTCTTCAATTGAGTCAACTTCCATGTCCCTTGATTCTTTAGAAAGTTTGACATATAGTTCCTTAGTTGTGTTTGAGCCATAGGCTTATTCCTTTTTGCTCTAGCTCTTTCCTCTGCAAAGTGTTTTCTTCTTTGATTTACCAACTCTACCATCCTTTTTGCATAATATTCAACAGTTAGATCCTTTCCAAGCACACTCTCTTTCAATTCTACATTTTCTTCAAGCTTTGCTCTAATAGTGTCCCAATCTTCTTCAGTATAAGATTGAGCTTCAAACTAAACTTGAGCCTTCCTTTTCTTTTGTTCCTCTGTTAATTCTTGCTCTTCAGCCATCTTTTGAGCTATAAGTGAATCCAAATGAACTTGTTTGGCCACTTCTTCCTTTTCCAAAGCTTTTTCTAAAGCATCTAATCTGATAGCTTCAGCAAGTCCTGCTTCTTCTTGAAGAATTTGTTCTTTTGTCTTTCTAGAAGCTTGAGTCTCTTCTTCTTCTGTCATAGGAGCCTTTCCTTCTTTTATCTCTGTCTGGAGAAGGTACTGAGACTCTTATGCTATCAGTAAGTAACTGGATCAATGCCAAGTATAAACTTCCAAACTGCCATATTATCAATATCAGCACTAACTTTAATGCCACCAGTATTAACTTCTTCAAAAGCAGACTTAACCTCTTCAAAGTCCAAACCAGTACTAGCAGATTGTTTTGAACTCTTCCTTATCTTGTATTTCTTTCCTTTATCAACTGACTTGATCTTTTTAACTTTTGTTAAGATTGCAGCAGCTTCTAAAGTTGTAGGGCTTATGTCTTCAACTTGTTCCTCCTCTGAAGCATTGACAGTCTTTGAGGGAGTCTTTGAGGGAGTAACAAGCTCTTGTACCAAAGAAACTAGAGGATCTAAATCATGAGTCTTCCTCCCCTGAGCCTCTGTTTCTTCCTCCTCAGAATCAGACAAAAGAACCCTCTTGGTCTTTCTCTTCAAAGCAACCTCCAAAGACTTTACTCTTTCCACCAAAGTGAGGATAGCCTTCCCAAAGGTCTGTTTGGTTTCCTTGAGTTGCTTCTCCAAGTCATCAATCCGTGCCATTAACTGGGAAGTAGTAGCTTCTTGGCTAGGTGTAGGTGGTTGTTGGTCAGTTGATGGTTGTTCAAAGGTATGCTCCATTGGTTCATGTGCAGGTGAAGGTGTAGGTGAGGGGGATGCATTGGTAGTTTCAGCAATAGGTTCAGGTTGAGAAAAAGGTGGAATAGTTATGGCTTCAGATGGTATAGGTTGTGTTGAAGGTGGTGTTGGTGGTACCACACTTGATGATGGTTGAGGTTGAGTGACAGATGGAGCTTCTTGTCCTGCACTTGGATTAGCAATAGACAACATAGCAGGCAACAAAGGTCTTGGTACCCCTCTAAAACCCCTTTTCATATTTCCAAAAATCTTTTTGGTCAAAGTCACAGTCAGATAAGGGTGTTTGTTTTCAGTTTGTATATCCAAAATCATTTGTAGAAAACGAGGATACATCAAAAACTTTGTTTTGCTTTTCAAGTTTGCCACCATGCCATCAAAAATTAGTTTTGAAAAATTATAAACTCTGCCAGTGGAAAGACAAATCAAGGCAGTAGCAATATTGCTACCAAATTGATCCCATCCACCACTTTTAGAGCTTATACAATGTAAAATATGGTGGACTAAGAATCTCCATTGGGGTGTGAAAAAGCTTTTCCAAAAGGTAAAAGATCCATCAGTAGGATACCCCATATGCCCCATCCCCTCAAAAATCTCATTGTTTGGCAACATGGTAATCCCTGAAGCATCTGCTAATTGAAGCTTATTTCTAATAGATGCCTCAGTGATTGTATACACAATAGTATCAATAGTTGCGTGTAATTCTAGAGTCCCATCAGCAAGAGTGTTGGCAGTAGCAGTCTGCCAAAACTGTTTGACTAGGGAATCATAGATAGTAGGATTAGTAGTTAAAGCATACCTGAGGTTGGAACCTCTTAGAAAATCCACTATCTCTGCAAACCCTGCACTTTCGTCAGGTTTGCGCAAAAATCCCACTTGATTATGTTTGTCGCAGTATTTTAATTGAGCCATGATTTGAAAGTAGCAATAAACGGTAGTGACTTGAACTGGAAATTTACTGGGTTTAGGTACGAGTGAGGTTGTAGATGTTGGTAGCAAGACAATTGACTATATTCTTTATAAAAATAAAGAAGATTTTTACTTTGCGAAGAGGAGATAGCAATAAAAAGATAAGTATGAAAGAGAAATCAAACTTTATCTATATATAGCTTCTCTGTTAACGACAATAGCGCCGTAAAAATCTGTAACGGTAACATTTAAACAGTGTTTAAACAGCAAAAATCAATTTTCCCGCAACCAACACTAACAATAACCTACCAGAATTAAAATTTACACTACCAGACTTAACTTTGGTAAACCAGAATTAATTATGTTTCAACCTGAATTAACTCTTTTTCAACCAGAATTAAGTATTTACTAAAGACTTACAAAACAAAGACCTTATCACACCTTAGATAATGCATATCCTTTCCTAAGAGAATTCCTAAGATATCTCTAGATAACTATTATATTCTATTATATAATCAGGACTCTAAACTAATACGGACCAGTACTCTTAACTATAGTATGATATTCTACCAGTACATAACTCTTCTAATACTGCCAGCGACTTATCTTTTATTACTGTCTAGTATTAACTCTAGTATGCCAGAACTAATCTAATACTACCGTAGGACTTAACTTGGTTATACTATCAGTATTAAGTCGTTTCAATCTATTTCCCAACAGTTAATTATTAATGTATAATTGTGACGAATTTAACCTAATTCATTTATTCTAAAATAATAAAACTTGGAAAAAAATAAAATCCGGGTGTACCATACAAGACCTCTCATATTAATCTACCCATTTTGACCCATTACACACCCACCCAATATTTACCATTTTAAATTCTAAAAATGCTAGCATATGAAACTATAACTAATATCCTTTGTTTTTAAGAATAGAAAATAATAACACCCACCGTGGTAAAGTGATCTAACTTTTTGTGGAAACGCTTCCAAGCTCCATCGTTAGGAAAAGCGATCACAACCTGAGATCCATTTTTATAAAAAATATTCTTTATAGATTACTATCTGAAAGTTGATGTTCTGACATGACATGAGGGTTTATTAATTTATTAAGTGCTAACATTAACAGCATCAGGAAGTTGGTAAAGACGTCGCTTTAAGAGAGGCATCCCGGTTTCAAAGAGAGGTAAGACATGGTCCCCAAAGTAAAATCTTTCCTGCACAAACAAAATAGTGACATAAAATGTATAAGAATGATCTTTACGCATAACAGGAAATGATGATATGAAACTACAAAAAATAAATAGCGGTCCATGTTTATATAAACTTTCGCATATTAATACACAGGGTGTTTGGAACTTTTTACTTACATTTAGGATACTGGTACGATAACCAGTTTATAACGTTTAGCAAAACAGGTTTCCTTTTTACTTTATTTTATTGATCAATTTCTTTAATATTCAGAACACTCAAACATTTTCTTTAATTATGGCTATTTCAAACAGACAGAAGTACATCCAAATACCATCTCCAACAACCTGCTTATTACCATTCGTTAGTATCACGCACTATTTTCAAAACACACATCCAAACACCCATGAATTCAGCCTTAACGCTACATAGAAACATGAAGCATTTTCAATTAGGAAACCGACCTGCAAAGCATGTATGTCATATATAACTAAGCTTGTAGGACCACCTCTCGATACAGGAATATTTGATTGTATTCTTGCCATTGTAAAAGCAGTTGCTACATCCCTTTCTTCTTTTATTATTTCAAAATAATATGTTGGAAAAAAGGGTAACACCAAAGTAAAGAAGCAACAAAAAGCCTTGGTAGTGTAAATATAACATAAAGTTGTTCAAAAATGACAATTGGCGAGCTAAATGATGCAAGAAACGCAACATGATAGCCTCTGATATCTTGAGCGTTGTTTATGAATAGTTAGGATCAAACCATCATCTAAATCCTTATAACGTAAAAAAAAAAAAATAATATCAAGTTCTGTTGATTTTTTGGGATGGATGGCAAATGTTTAATAATTAAGGGTCAAGTAAGAATAAGGAATTTTACGATGACCTGTACCACCTGAACAGGGTCAATCTTTACTCCAAGGAGTTTACTTAATAAAAAGGTGAAAATATTAACAAAAGACATACCTGCCCACCTAATAAAAGCAATACAGCCAATCTCTCGTTTGCAATAGCCTTCAATCCTATATTCTACCATCTCTCTCCTCTACATGACACCGAACCCTCTTGCAAATGCTCTATCGTCGCTGCCAGTAACCCTATTTCACCACTTAATAAACCAATCATAAACTGACATCATCAAAACATATACACTTACCCAATACACAAACACATAACAAAACTACTAACCATGTGACTGAAACGAACACCAAATCATTCGATCAATCCTCGGACGATCCAAAGCTAAGAAGATTATCAATTTAAAGCAAAATAATTAAACCCAGTTCATTTTTAATGATCAAGTAATCATACCCAAACTTATTAGAAACTTGAAAAAAGATATGATAAGACTTACACCGAATTGGATTGACAGCCGTGAATAGCTTCGTTAGAAAAACGAATACATGACGGCGACGGTGGGTGTTTTTAGGAGGGTATATTTATTGCGTGAATAATTGTGTTGTGTTTTAATAGTGATTGGAGGGCATGTGTTATAATTAGAGGATGACATGAATGTTGTAACTCTTCATCTTCATCTTCGGATGGATTGTTAATGTGAGTCCTTGTATTGATTCAGTCTCATCATAAAGACTCCTCAATAAATGATGAGGATTGAATCTTTTATAATATATAGATTAAAAGAACAACTCTCTTTTCTCTCTTCTCTAACTTATTTTCCCTCTAAATTTCAGCCATTGTTTTTAAACTAAAACCTTCATTTCTTACGAGAATTTCTAATCCGTTATTATCATTTGATTCAGTTTTTCATTGCGCATACAATGAACTCATTTTTACGTGATTTTGATGTGATTAAAATTTTCCCTAATTTTGTTCCGGTTGAAAGTGGGTAAAAGGGGTGGTGTAAAAAATAGTGTGAGTTGGCGGGTTATTAATTAAAAATAATAAAAAAAATGGGAGGTATAAGTTATAAATAAAATGTAATGGTAAAAAAGGTATAATGGGGGGGAGTGTGGTGTATATAAAAAGGGTATAAAATATTTAAATAAAAGGGTATAACCTATCTTTATAATGATTAAAGGAATCACACTATGGTAACATAATCTAAACGTCAATTGAAGGTTCTTAATCGTTTTAGGGATTTAGTATGTAGTCTTAATAGTATAAAAATGGGAATACTATTGCACGTGAGAAAAATGAGGGTGATGATGAAAATGTGAGTATGGATGAAAAGGTGATGAATATGAGTAATGAAATCGATTCTATGGAGTAGGTGGAGAATTTGGAGTGTAATGGGAATAAGGTGAGGAAAATGAGGATATGGTAATGATTGTTGAAAGATGTGATAAAAATGTGAATGGTATTCTGTCAATTGTGTTATAGGTGACTCTGTATGCAATAACACTAGTAAAAAGGTGATAATAATATTAGTAATAAGGCTAAATCAGATGATGCTAAGAAACCTAAATCATTTGCAACAGTTATTGCTTCTAATGAAAAGAAATATAATAATAAGCTCATTCAAATCCCTACTGAAATTGATAATGATGGGAATGAATTGGTTTCTTTGATGAAGAACTGTTAAATGATGGTCAGAGATGGGAATTAAAATTGTGTGGTTATTTTGTGAGGTACCAAATGTCTATGAATGAATCAAAGTACAATGTAAAGAGGATGTGTGTTGGATCCCTTACTGAATAGATCTTGAACCTTTAGCTTGCAAAGGGTTTGTTACTTTAGATAAATCCAAAACAACAATAATGAAACACTGACTGAACACTTTTGATTATTCGAAAACTATTCTACAATGCTAAGAGTTCAGTTATTAGAAAACATAAGAGATCTTCTATCAAACTCACACTTTATATTATAACTTGAATCGTACTAGGTTACAAGCTATGATTGCTAATTGATCTCTATTGATCTATATATTAACTATGCCTAGGGTTCCTTTTATACACCAAGGAAAACCCTAATAGGCTTACAAAACGCATAAGGAGATAATGCATATCTATTCTTAATTTAACTCATGCATATCTCCTAAAGCCTAACTATTTTTTATGCTAGCAGCACTATTTAACTACTTGCCAGAACTAAACTTTACTAGCCAGTACGAACAATGTCCTGGCAGTTTCAGAGTACTAAACTATACACTAACAGTAATAAAGACTTAGTCTATTTTCTTCAATCTTTCTCAGCAGCACTAAATCTTCACTAGCAGCACCAATGTTGAACCAGCAGCAGTAAGTTGTAAAGTCTTCTAAAACCCAACAATATTGTGACAACCGAGATTGAGCAGGTTAGTTTATACCATTAGTTATGGCTAAGAGTTCATTATACGTGTCTAAGTGTGTGCTATGTGATTTTATGTTTGCTAAGTGAGTTAAGTATGTGCATGATATCATTTTGAGGTGTATGGGCATCTCATTTTGAGTATGTTTGTGTTAGATTATGAGTATTCCATTTGTTCACGTCTAGTGATAAAGGAAGGGATTGGCGTATTGCATGTAATGCTACGTCAATAGTTGGATGATTAAGTGATAAGCGTTTATGATGATTGTGGCATTTTAGAAATGAAATAAGTGGGTGAAATTTGGAAATTTGTGGCAAACTTTCTAAAAATAGAAAGTGGTTTGGTGAAACGAAAGTTATTTTTAGAAGGGTTAGTAAGTGGCGTTTAAGTAAAAAGGTTTAATCAAATTAGCTTAGACTTTTGTAAAAACTTAAGGTAATAAAGTAAATAAGTAGATTAATAAAAATAATAATAATAATAATAATAATATAAAGGGGCCTTAGTTTGGACGGCTAGAAAAGAAAAAATAATAATATAAAAACTAAAGATTTAATTAATTACAATTGTAACTAAACTAGGACTCAATTTAGATGGATATATAAGCAAAGCCCTAGTCTTTTTTTGGTTCCTTGTGTGCCGTCAAAACCTTCCCTCAAAACCCTAGGAGTGGCGAATTTTGTTGGTGATTCAAGGGAAATCATTCAAGTGTAGTCTAGGTGCTTGTAATCAAAGGTAAATATATTAAACCTCTTTAAATCTTTTAATTCTTATAGCTTAATTATGATGGATTAGGGTTTTAATAAAATACAGATCTTAATGAGTAATTAATGTTAATAGCATTGATTAGAATTGAATTAGGGGCATAACCATGCAAATTTCATGTTAGGGTTTGCATGAAATCTAGATTTAGTGTTGAGCAGAATTAGGGCTGTGTTCACGAGCGATTTTCTCCATGATGGAGAATGATATTGAAGCGATTCTTTTTTTTAAATGTAGTACTATGAGTCTTCTTTCCGGAAAATCCAGCCCCAAGAGTTTTTATAGTCGGGAAGGTTGTCAAATAATTTTTATAAGATAAGTGTGCAAAATAGTGAATTTTTTAACGGGTTTCAGTTAGGGTTTTAATTTTTCTAAAAATACTTAGACACCTTCTTAAGGGCTAATATTCACGTGGAAGTCATTTCATATGTTGTGTGTGACCCCTGATTTTTGGCTAAGTATGGGGTGGGGTTTAAAATGGTCAGCTAACATCAAACTTTTAGGGTGTCTGTTACTAGCCGAAATTGGGACATTTGGTGTTATTATTTTCAAAAGGGTACTTATAAAAGAGTATGAGCTTTGGGGGAGTAATTGGGGGTTCACAAGTCATATTAGAAACCTGTGGAATTTTGCCCAAAATTATAAAGATGTATAAGTGGTGCGTTTAGGGCGTGCAAGTGAGTCTAAAATTCTGCTTTTTTTTTCAAATCCAGGGGGAAAGTTTAAAGTGTAGAAACTAAAGTGTAAAGCTATTATGTAAGATTTTATAAAAGTAACAAAAGGAGTTTGTGAAGTAATAGATCGCTTAGAATCCATCATAGTTAAGGTTACACCTTATTGGAGTGATGACCAAAGTGATGTTAATATCCATACGTTTGTTGTTTAGATTTTTGCGAAGCTTCTTGGAACCTTTTTGGATTAAGCTAAGTTAAGGTGACTTTCATAGTCCCACTTTTACTTTGTTTTAAACTTGGGATGGAAAATGATGTAGTTATAAAAATGTTTAATACTTGATAATGTGTTTAAGTGATGCATGGACTTATGAGGATATTATATGTTATGTGCTACATGTTGTGATGTGATACGCTCCATGGCTTAGTGATCGATTGAAGTAGGTTTTGTGGTATGCTCCATGGCTTAGTGATCAATTGGAGTAGATTTATGGTATGCTCCATGGCTTAGTGATCAATTGGAGTAGTTCTGCGATAGAGACGTCTCGTAATCGTGTACACCTTTGGATGTTGGTATGTTTGGATTGTTTATGCATGTTAGCTTGTATGATAGCTCACTTATTGTCCTGCCATGTTTTTTTTTATTTATCACAGTAATGTTGTGGTTTAAACTTTTTGGATGTCCTAAACCTATGACTCTCACCAACTTTATGTTGACGTTTTAAGCATCATTTTCAGGTAATCAGCGTGAGACTAATGATGCTAGGAGAAGTGGCTAGAGAGACCTTAGGATTGGCTTGTGGAGTTCTACTTATTTTTATTTAGACTTATGTTCTGCTGGATAATTTAAGTCTGGGATTGATTTACTTTTATGTGGCTTTATGCATTTGCGTGTATGACATTACTTAATAATGCAAGACTCCTTTATCTTGTGTTGGGTATTGTTATGACACATAGTGTCCTCTGTAATTGTTTTCTTTTCCTTTTAGTATCTCTATAGTAGATGCCATTGTGTTGTAATGATATCCATGAAGTTTCACCTCGTGCTTCCGCCTTGGCGGGGTGTGACAACATTGTCCTCAGTGTTTTAAGAAGGGTCTCTACGTAAATCCTAAGCCGTTTATTAAGTATGCTTAAAGATAAATGTTAGTCGATAAGATTTGGATATTGGATTCCCAGATTGAAGCTGAGGATTTGAAGCTCTAGTGAACAAAGGACAAAACCGAGAGCACGAGAGGCTTTAAAAATCCGGGACATCCTGGACACAAAACAAAACACGAAACACGGAAAATGGAAAGAGGCGAGCCTCCTCACAACAACAAAAAATACTTATTCATTACTACTTAACTACTACTACGATGATAATACTAGGATAAGCATGAGTTGCCACCCACGAAGCGCTTGTTTAAGGTTACTTAGCTTGACCCGATCCCCCCATACTTGAGCTTTTCAAGGGGGATAGAAATGTGGATGACGAACACCCAAATTAGGAGTGTTGTCTCCATGAATCATCATCGGGCTTTCAGGAGAAAGCTGGAAAGCTTTCAAGCCCCGATGTGATGAAGAAGGAGGAGATTTCTCCTTATAAGCAAGAACACCGTGATTAAAAACTTTGTCTTTATTTTTGGATGAAAATGGAATTAAAGTATCAATCACGGGGGAAAGAGGAGCAAAAAATCTCATGGATTCGACTTCAATGCATATCCCTGGATAGTAAATCTTGTTTTCATCTCCGGAAGGAGAAGAAACATCAGGATCGGATCCGAGATCATTATGAGAAGGAATGAAGTCAAAATCCATAAGAAGGGCAGAATGGGTAGGCAAAATATTAGGCACATCCATGGGGATGTCTTCCACCACATTAATGGTTAAATTTACCGAATCGGGATAATCAACATGAAATGAATCGAACTCGGGAAGGGAAGTAGAATTATTGTCATCTTCCGAGTCGTAATCATCACTCTCAATACCTAGTGGTATTGATCCATCACCATCAAGAAAAATGTCAATCTCCTCCATAAGAGAGTCACTATCCCAACCGGGATAGGAGATGGAGAGAAAGACTCGGTAGGATTTTCAGAATTAAATTCTTCCGGAGGGCGGGGAGAAGAGTTATCGTAAAGCAAACTATCTATTTATGTAAGGTATCTAACAATGTGGCACACCTGGTGGGACAGAGGATGAAGAAGACATAGAATCCAGAGAGGAAAAATACAAGATATTAATGTATGAACCCTCTAGTTTCTTTGTTATTAGTATTTTAATGAAAAGAATAAAGAATGCACAGAAGATATTCTTAAATGTTTAAATATATGTGTTGATCCTTATCTATCCTATTGTAAGCCTTGATATAACTCTATATAAAGAGACTATTCAGGCATAAGTTCAGACACCATCCATAGAAAACTAGACTCTCCCAATGAGAGTCTGAGAAGTAAGATAGCAGAGTCGACAGATGAGAAAGTCAAATAGTAAAAAGGTTGTGTGTGTACAACTAAAGTTAAGCTATTTAGTTGTGTATGCCCCAAGAAAGTGTTTTGGGAAAAGTGGGAAACATATAAATAATAAAACCTTGTTAAACATCGATTGTTCTTATTGTATTATTTATTCCAGCTGCATATTGTTAACTTGAATGTTTATAAATCCTAGATGGATCTAAGCCCATCTACGAGCTTAAACGATCTTAGAGTCTATCAGATTATTTAGACCTCACAAAAAGGCATTTAAAAGTGAAGACAGATTAAGTATATGCTAAAATGAAGACCATTATAAATTTAAAACACAAAAATAAGCACAGGACATAAGCAAACAATAATAAGCAGTTGTAAGGCAATAAAAGATAGTTTTGACTTAAATTAAAAACAAAGTAAATTTAAACTATAACTAGGCATGAACAAGCATAAAACAACATATATAAGCATGCATGAGCAAAGAAAAGCAGTAAATAAGCATTAAGATAAGCAAATAGTAAATAAACTTGAAAATTGAAAAATGAAGACTTACAAATCCCTTTGCACAAACAAGGGTATAAAATGCTCTTAGAACTTATCTACCAAGCTCTAGCTTGTCAAAGACAAGCTAGTATTGTCCATAAGCTCTTCCCAGGCTAGCTTATCATCCAAACAGAAGCTAAGGGAGTAGATTCAATTTATGAGAGGTATGTGGATATTTATAGATGAGAATGTAATAGTACAACAATAAACTTATGAAAATTTTTGCAGGTTTAAGAAGCTTTTAAGAGCTTATAAAACTAATTAGAAAGAGCAATTTTAACAATAAAGCATAAAATTTTAAACATGATTAACATAAAACCTTAAAACCCAGAATTTCTTAAAATTAAAAAAAAAGATTCCAAGGCTGATAAGTAAAGTACAATAAGATTAAAGATAAGCAGTAAAAACTAAAAAGTAAAACTACACTACTCCTCGATTACATCCGTTTTAAACTGAGATATCTAGCCTATTTATAGAAGAAACATAAGTCTTAAGTTGTGCTGCTTGTGTTTGTTGTGCGAGTAGTCTTCAAAAGTCATCATCAAGCCATCTATTTATCTTAGTCCCCAAGCAAAGTAATATAAGGCTCATCTAATTATTGTCTTCTTTATCCCACGAATATAGGTTGAAAGGATTGCCAAAGCGTGTAAATAGGGGTTTTGTGAAGTGGGGTATAAGGGGATATAGAACGTTTGGGGATGAAGGGTCTATTGTGGGGTTGAGTTTTTGTTTTTGTTTGTTGCAGGTATATGATTGAAAAGAACGTACCAGTAACTCTAATTTGTGCCTGCAGCATGTTATCTTTTGAAGTTTGGAGGTTTGTCAACTTTGGCCCCTCAGCTCTTATGCTTGTATTGCAACCATCGTCCTTCTTTCTTTCATCTTTGGTCCTTGGAGTTATGATGATGTTGTGTCGTTAGTCCTTTTGGACTAACAAGGTTAGTCCTTAAGGACTAACGGTGTGAAGGGTTAGGATGGATATAGAAAGGTGAGTTAACAGTAGTTAAGCTGTGGTGTAATGGGCTGGAAAGGCTATTGGGCCTAATTGTATTTTGGCAGATTTTTTTTATAAGCTCAAAATTTGTAAAGGCTTATTTAAGCCTAGTCTTGATGGCTTGTTGGGCCGACTTGGTCCAATAAAATGGGTCGGGTTGACCCGATAAGTTTTCTTCGGTTTGGCTTTCGGGTTGACTTTGACTTTGCGGGGGTTGACTTTTGACTTTGACTTTGGTTGACTTTGACTTTTTCCGTTCTTTCCAATTTCGTGCTTGGTTTTGTCCTTTTTGTTGTGTCTTTTCTCTTTTTGTCAAATATCCATTTCCTGCACAATATAAGTGAAAACACACAAATACAATGTATATTTGGTATGTTTTTGGTCGTTTAAGCTTGTTTTATTAGATAAATGGTATGTGTAATTAAGCACAAACTAACTGGCATGGTAACTGTTATTGTAAGAAAATTCTACTAGTGGTAAGTGTCTCTTCCATCCTTTTCTAAAATCTATAACACAGGCTCGAAGCATGTCTTCGAGTGTTTGGATGGTTCTTTTACTTTGTCCATCAGTCTCGGGATGATATGTCGTACTCATATCTAATTGAGTACCCAAAGCATTCTACATTGACTGCTAGAATCTGGATTTGAAATGACTGTCATGATCCGATATGATGGATATCGGCACTCTATGTCGTAAAACTATTTCCTTTATATACAACCTTGTAAGGATCACCCCATACTATTAGACTATTTGGTAAAAAAGGGATGAAATGTGCGTGATTTGGTAAAACCGGTCTATAAAGACGAAATTATGTCCATGTCCTTTGATGTTTTGGGTAGTTTTTTGTAAGAAGTCCATCGTTAATCTTTCCCCATTTCCATTAGGAATTTCAGGTTGTGATAAGTACAGACCAGATGGCTATTGACATTCTGCCTCTAACTCCTAGAGCATGTTAAACAACAATTGGCAAACATATTCAGCGATGATCGCCTTCATGTTAGGCCACCAATAGAGTTTCTTTAGATCCTGATACATCTTGTCAGAACCTGGGTGGATGGAATACTTCGATTTATAGGATTCATGCATGATAAGTCCCTCAAATTACCAAAGAGTGGTACCAACTACTCCGTTTTCTTACTACAATGAAGTTTCCATCAGGACGTACTTCAAAAGTTATGTCCATTCCTCGTAGTTCTCAGCTTTGAATTTCATCTTTTTGATCACCTTGTGTTTGGGCTGTATTGCGATGAGTTGGATGGTAATTTTGGGTGAAGGGTCATGACTAATGCTCTAACTCGGAGTGGTTTGATTCATTCTTTCTGGCTTAAGGCATCTGCTACAACATTTGCCTTTCCAGGATGGTAACAAATCTCATAATTGTAATCTGCGAGCAATTCTAGCCAGCGACGTTGTCTCATGTTCAACTCTTTTTGATAAAGGATATGTTGAAGACTTTTATGATCAGTGAACACAGTACACTTATGTGCACATAACGGAAAGTGTCTCCAAATATAAAAGACGAACACTACTACTCTAATTTCCGAGGACGAGTGTGATATAGTCTCCTCATAGAGGCTTAAGTTGTCGAGATGCATATGCCAATAACTTTTTCTCTATTGCATTAACACTGGCTCCAAACTTTATGTGATGCATCACAAGTAACCCGACAAAGTCAATCGTTTCCTTTGTAATGCTATAGGATTGTAGCTCTTAACATAATTTTTTTGGTTTTAAGTAGTTTAGATAGCTGAATCTTGGTTTTCTACCCTAGAAATACTCTTGTTTTTTCCTGGTTAATTCTGTCAAAGACTTGAAATCCTTTAAAAAAATCTTGAAAAATCTCGATAGTTTCTAGCCAGTCTAAGAAGTTGGCGTATTTTTGTGGGTGTGGATAGAGATGGCCTAATACTTAACTGCTTCAATCTGGCGGGGGTCCAACATAAATTCTTGACGTATTAGATTACTGCCCAGAGAAATTATACGATACTAATCCAGAAAAAACATTTGGAAGAACTTGGCATATAATTTCACCCTTTTAGTAATTCCAAGATTATTCTAAGGTGATCTGCGTATTCTTCTTGTTACTGGAGTAAGAAAGAATAATCATCGATGAATATCACAAAAATTTATCAAGTATGGTTTACACACACGGTTCCTAGATCCATGAACACATCAGGCGCGGTTAGGTTAAACCAAATGGCATTACTTGGAATTCATAGTGTTCGTACCGCCTTCTAAAAGTAGTCTTGGGAATATCTTCATCCCTGACTCTTAGTTGATGATAAGCTGATCTTAAGTCAATTTTCGAATAAAAACTTAAACCTTGAAATTGGTCAAATAAATCATCGATCATGGGTAAATGGTTAACGATTCTATTATGGTGAAGATTTGTTCAACTCCCGGATAATCGATACACATTCTGAAGATCTTCATTCTTATTTAACAAATAAGAAAGGAGCCTCCCCAAGGTGAAGTACATGGCAGATAAAAACCCACGGTCTGCTAACAATCTTGGTTAGATGGTCAGAAAGTTCCAGCAATTAGAATGAGCTATTTTTGTAAGTGCTCGGGCCACTGTGCCGCTTCTTGGTCATTAATTCAATTCGAAATTCTACTGGCGAACTGGGGGTATCCAAGTAGATCTTCAGAAAACCTTCCAGAAAATTCTCTGACTACCCGTTATAACTTCTAGTCGTTTTCAATTGGGACTTCTTCTCCTCACTTGGGGCTACAACAACTTATACCTCTGGATATATATCTTTCGGTTTTAATACAGGACATGAGGTTTAGTCAGGTTTTACTTTGATTACCTCGTATGATCAAAGTTTCACCGTCGATGGGGATGTGGACGACTTTCTCGTCACAGATAATTCTAGCATGATACTTGGATAACCATTCCATACCAATGACGACGTTGAAACTACCGAGTTTAATCGGCATGAGATCAATTTTGAAAGGTTGGTTTAACAAGATCAGAGTGCAACCCTGGATAACGGTATTAGTGCTTACTAGGTTTCCATCAGCCATTTCAATGTCATAAGTAGTATCTAGTGTATTTGGTGGGATATAAATCATAGAAGCAAGAGATATGGATACGAAACTTTATCTGGCTCCTGAAATCAAAAAAATACTCAAGCTAGATGTTGGTTTATAGACCTGTGACTACATTCAGATCATGGTGACGTTCTGTTGTCCTCTTATTATAAACTATCTCCTTCTGGGGGCAATTGGTTTTTGTTTGCCTTGTGGCACGTGAATTGTTCTATAATGCCCTTTTTCTCCACAAGCATGACAAGTTACTAACACTGGCTGCAGGTTGCTTCCATTGGCTGACCCTTTGTTTCTGCAGTTCCTGGTCAGATGACCCACCTTGTTGCAAGTATGACACTTGACAATGCAAGGTCCTGTGTGATGCAGGGTGCATTTCTACATAATGAAGGCTTCCATTATACCCTTAGTTTTCAGTTGTTGGTGACAGCAAAGCCTTAAAACGTTTTCTTGCATCCTATTCTAACTTGTTGTTGTGTGACATTGTTGCGGTATGTTATTGTTTGTTAGGTTGTTTTGGTATGTTTTTTGTTTGGTAAAGGATACTTCTACATTAAAACTTTCGTTTGTGAACAATTGTTCCTTCACCAAAATTAATTCTTTGTTACTTGAAACCATTAACCTCTGGTTATGGAAATTGCATCCTCAGTCAAATCTTAGGCTTTGAGCGTGTAATAATCCTTCAATACTTCTGGGTGATCCCCCGATGAAGACTTTCATGAGTTTCTTAGAATTTGGCACCATAGTTGGGAATAAAACTGCCAATTCCTGGAATCTTCTAACGTAAGTCTTAAGATCATTTCCTTTTACAGTCAGATTGTAAAATTCATCTTCCATTTTCTTGATCTCAGTTCAGGGACAATACTTCTTTATTAAGAGCCGCTTAAATTTAGACCAGGTGATCTTGTAAGCTTCCTCTATTCCAATAGGCTGGGCGAATGAATTCCACCCAGGATAAAGCTATCCACGGTTAGAGTACCAGAAGCAAATTTCCACTTTGCATCTTTGGTACAGTTACAACGGAGAAATACAGATTCATTTCATGTCAAATCAGCAGATGTAGGCCAACAGCGCCTTCCACATCTTGTGTTATTGATCTATGAAGTAACACGCCCCGGACCCTTATTCCGCTGCGACCCAATTTGGGGGTGTTACATGTTCCACTTTGTCTGGTGTTCCTATTGGTATTATCAGTATTTGCCATGGTAGTAGCTTGTGCTTCCAGTGCTACGGCAACACTATTAGCAACTAGTTTCCTAATGGCAGCCTGAGACATGGCTGGTGCTGGAGATGTTGGTGTCCTCTTAGGAGCCATTCCATCAACATTTACAAGACAACACAAAATAAGAATATATCATTGTATGGATTCTTATTTGGTATAAGTTATAACAAAGAAACACACATTCTTTGATATTACATTGCAGAATATAACGGAAAAAAATTTGGAATGGACACTCTAACAAGCATCTAACTCATTAGGTTTCTCGAGGACTGGTTTACTTTCTAGTGGTTTCATACCGCGACCACTTAGATAACTCGTCAAAGGATAGCCTGGTGGTGATGTAGGTGAAATCGTATGCTCAATATTTTGATCATTAATCATATCTATGATATCTGAGTATAAAGGTTTGAGAAAACCGAATGGTAAGAGATCCATAGTAACCTAGATACATAAAAATACAATACATTACACTACAGAATATAGGATAGACAACCATGACATACATAAATCGATATCATAAAACAACAAGGTATAATGGAATCACCACTGTATTAAGTCATAAACAACTTGTCTACATATTTTGCATAATCAAAATTTGACAAGTGTTATTATTTATGCCACACATCGAGTGGTTGGATTCTAACAAAAGCTGTAAATGATAAGGATATAG
>BQNB010024140.1:0-28824 GCA_026074375.1 Tanacetum coccineum
GCTTTAAGTCTCCAGCTTGCACCTCTGTCTCCTACTACAGAAGATGACAGCAGATTACTATCTCTAGATTTTGCTCCATCCGCCTCTTCTTCCGGATAGCCCCTTCTATCATTCCTGAAGTAAGGATTTAGCTCTCTAGGATTCACCTTCTTTATCAGAAAATATAAACAAAATCTTTCAATGTGAACAGATGATAGCAACCATTTCAGATATAAAAGACACATCGTACTATCAGCACCCTAAAAACTACAACCATAACAACACCTTATAAGATAAAAATGTAACATGATCTTAAAGTATGTCTGTTGCGAATTACTTGTTGTACATATAAGCTACATAGTAGAGTGACTTGAAAACGAAACTTCATGAAGACCAAAGGGGCTTGACCATGGGCCAACTTATTTTTTACAAGGGTAAAGGTGTCGAGCTTATTGTATGAAATATAAGTAACTTGTCTCGTATTATATAAATGTCCCGATAGAAACAGAGGTTGCAAAATTCACAAACAATCAAACTAAATTCAATACCAGGCTGAATATAAGGCCAATATATAGGAATATCTTAAGAAGCCTCGGCCCTTAGGTTCAAAATAAGAAGCTGGTCTACGTTTACATATGTTTTCTTAATCGGACAGAAGCGAAACACCAATGACTTTATAAGGAAATAAAAGCATACCTCGTTGGCAGGAGGTTCTTCCGAAAGACTAGAAGCTGGTACAGATTTTGGTTTGACGTCCTCTTCTTCAGGTCTAAGCATCCACTCCAAACCCATTTCTTTCCTTACGATATTCTCATTATCGTTTACAGAACAGCCATTTCCTGCAGAACAAGACAAAGCAAGCAAACAATGTGCTTAATTAAAAGTATTTATAATAATAATAATAATCTCGAAAACTCGTAACAAAATCATACCATCTATATCACTCTTTTCCGATCTCTCCTTTCCCTTCTTCTTCTTATCATCATTTTCTTCGTCGGATTCATCACTGGAATATTGCCTTTGTTTACTTTTCCCCATTCTCCTCGATTTCTTCGACTTGTGTCTCTTTTTCTATTCTTTCCATTTTCTCGTATCCTCTTCACTCCCGCTATCCGAGTACGAAGCAGAATCATCGTCGTCTTCTTCAGAGGAATACCACTTCTTTTTAGACCTTTTCTTGATTCTTCTTCGTGGCGGCGGATTCCGATGAGGGTGGCGACAGTAATTGGTGTTTTGAAGATATATGTTTGGGCTTTCAGAGACCACAATATTCGATCATGGTTTATTATACTTTTATTATAAAGGTTTATATATAATGTCTGAGTGATGAGTGATGGGCTGGAAACATTATATATTAAATAGGCTGAAGACCTTTTGAAATGGCTGTTATATTTTTGATGGGCTGTTACATTTTAGAATTAAAAGACATTTATTTTTTAAGATGTTACATTTTAGAATTAAAAGATAATAACCATGCACTAAAACTAATACATATAGTTTAAATTTTAAGACTTTCTTTAATAAGTAATCTTTTTTACTTAAAATTTTAAGTACTTCTAATTTTAAAAATTGGCTAAATGCTTTATAAAGTAGTAGAGATGTAAAAGCGTCAGGTATGGCAACCTCAACTCGGCGTTATGTTAATGTGGCACCGGCGTTGCCGGTGTTACCATACCAAGATAACCCACAACCCAACGGCGTTGCTAGCTAAACGCCCGTTGAAACGCACCAACTCAATTCTTTTGTTGATTTAAAAGTGATATTGAGAGCAACGAAGAAAGTAAAAAATGGAGGAAATGGTGACACTGTTTGTGTGTTTGCAACTCAACGAAGAAGAGAAGTAAAAATATTTTCATTTTGCTATAATTACATGTTCAGTCTTTATATATTTGTTTCTTTAATAAATGACTTTGGTTATATTTTATTTATTATTTAAGTTAATGTGTTAATAAAAATGTGTTGTTTTTTATTTAATGAACAAAAAATTAGCGTGTTTGAAAAATGGAAAATAAAAATAAAAATGGTACGTCTTAAAAAGTTGTTAATGGTATTATGAGTGAGAGGGTATTGTGGTGTGTTATTGTTAAAAGTAAGAATGTTGAGGTGACATTGAAGGTGGCAACACTTTTTGATGTTATATGTGTTATGTTGTGCTCTAATACAAACAACACTTGTTAAACTATTTACAATGTGTTCTCAAGTTGAGTAAATGAGAGTAAAGTAAAAGAAAGTGATAAGATGTAAAATAACTCATGTTCTCAAGTTTTTTTAAAGGAGGAAAGTGAAAGTAAAAGAGTGAAAGATAAAGGATATTGTTAATAAAACTTTCACCCCACTTTTAGGGTGAAACACAGCATTACTTCTTTTACTTTTTTTACTTTAAATTCACTTCCCTCTATTTTTTTGAGAACACAGCGTTAGAGACGACTTAGCGATTAAAAAGTTTGTGATTATCACACTAAATGTATGGGTTATTAAATATTATTTGTGATAGGTGCAAAAGACTTTGAAGTAATCACGTTAATCTTATGAAAAAGAAAATATGTACTTAATTTGATTATATGTGATGGTAAGTTCAAGTCCAATAAATTATGTGCCAAAGATTGAAACCATGGTTAGAAAAAACACTTGCTTATCTATGAACATAGCATATTAACTAGAGAAATTAGAAACCAAGAAGCACTTAAACATAGTCAAAAGACAAAATAATAAAATAGAAATATACCAAGTGTATAACAAAAGTAACAAAACCCTAAAATTGGTACCCCTCGTGTTTAAGTTATACAACTAAACACACAAGCCCAAAACTATTATTACATGTTGAATTTGTTGTAAAAGCCCAAGTAGTTAAAACAAAGAAACACTTGAACCACCAAACTAAACACAGGAAAGAAAAGAAAACCACTCCTCATATTTCGTAAATTTCAATCTGGTTTTATTATAAATCGACTCACTATAAAACCTCCCTCCTTACTTCTTTCTTTCTTTCTGTAAAAAAAATATAAATTAAAACTAGTTCTTGTTGTTGTTGTTGTTACGTAAATCTCCATAAACACATATTATCGCTGATCTAAAAGTTTATCAACTTGTTTTGTCTTTAGATCTTCCTTAATTTGTGTCCCCTCAGGTTAAAATTCATGTTTTTTATAAATAATATAATATTATTGTGATTTAAGGATTATTGTTGTTAACAAGAATTGTTGTGTGATTTTAGGAAGGGATGAAACGAGTGCGAGATGATGGTTTTAATAACAGTAACAACTCTCAATTTAAGCGCCCCTTTGTTTCTCCTAGACCACCTGAATCATCATCGTATGTCTTTCTTTTAATGTTTTTTATTTTATGTTTCTTTAGGTAGATATGTTTTTCTTGTCTGATTTTTTAATTTGTGTTTTTGATTTTGAAAGTTGTATGGTTAGTTGTTGTTTTTATGGATTTGTTTGAATATATTGCGATTTAAGTTGTTAGCCCTTTGATCTATTGTGATTTGGATAATAATTAAAAACATGTTGTGGTGATTTTTATTTCTTTATTGCGTAAAGTATTTTATTATCCTGCTTTTTAGGGTTCCGATTGGGGGTGGGGTGGGGGGTTGTAGTATCAGATTTTGTTAGGACGCCGATAAATGAAATGAAAAGTTAATTGGAGGTGTTGTATGACCTGAAATGTAGCCTCATGCGTGATGGAAGTTTACTAGTGTACATTAGTATCATAACCTGTGGTTTTATATATGTTTAGTGTATGTTGTTTAAAACTTATTTTGGGCTTTCGATATTATGTGATATTTTGTGAGTTTTTGATTTTTTTTTTATGTTAAAGATACGCTGAACCCCATGTCCAAGTAAATGAAGGAGTTGGCGAGGTGGCGGGAGGTGCAGCTACAAGTGCAGGAGGAGGCGGAGGAGGGGGTGGAGGTGGAAGTAGTTCACAAAAGCTCACAACCAATGACGCATTATCATATTTAAAGCAAGTTAAGGACATGTTTCATGACCAGAGAGAAAAATACGACATGTTTCTTGACGTAATGAAGGAGTTCAAAGCTCAAAAGTACATAAGTTTCTTACCTGAAGTTTATATTATTGTTATTATTATTATATATATAGATAAATGAATAGTTTTGTTGAGTTTAACTAGTTTAATAACTTTCCTGATGCAGAATCGATACCATTGCTGTTGTGACAAGGGTAAAAGGGCTGTTTAAAGGGCATAATAATCTTATTTTTGGGTTTAACACCTTCTTGCCCAAAGGATATGAAATTACGGATGTTGAAGACGACGAACCTCCAAAAAGATCAGTGGAGTTTGAAGAGGCGATAAGTTTTGTAAACAAAATAAAGGTAAAACACCTATCTTACTTCTAAAAAAAATGTAAACTAGTATGCGTTTTTTAGAGTGTACATTCTAACTCTGGCGGTTTGCAGAAACGTTTCCAGAATGATGATCGTGTTTACAAGTCATTTTTGGACATCTTGAACATGTATCGGAAACAACACAAAGGAATAAATGAAGTTTACCGCGAAGTGAGTTCTTTTTTGTGAGGATTTACTCATAATAATTTTTAAATGAAATACTAGTTTCGTTAGTCACATTGCGTCATTTATTCAGGTTGCAGCACTTTTTGATGGTCAACCCGATCTTCTTGATGAGTTCACAAGATTTTTGCCAGATGCTTCTGCTGCTGCATCTGCACATCGTGCTTCGTTAGCGCGACAATCTAATAATCGTAATGATGAAAAGAGCTCAGCTCTGGCTCCTGTTAAACAAGTACAGATTGATAATAAGGTAATGTAGATGATTTATCTGATATAAGTTTTTTTATATATCTTTTCTATGTGGACTAAGTCTTTGATGTTATCTAGCAGCGAGTCAAGCGAGATAAGATCACTGCTTCACATGCTGAGAGAGACCTAAATGTTGAACATGAAGAGGATGATAAAACTGCGATGAAACTTCACAAGGATCAGAGAAAGCGACCTGAAAAGGAGAGCAGGGATAGGAGAAGTTCTGATCAGGATTACAAAGAGCCTGATCCTGATGCTAGTAGAGACATGCCTCGTATTGAAAAACGAAAATCTGCCAAGGTTGAAGATTATGGAGTCAGCTCAGGTGCAGGCCCTAGTGGTGATAAAGATTCATTAAAAAGTAAGTTAACTGTTTGGGTAAACAGTTGGTAAAGTTTTACGGATTCGCTTGATTTTTAAAATACTTACATAATTTTCTAGTAATTTAATTTGCGAAGAATGAGTATTCTTCTGTTTATTTATGTGAAGTAGTAAAAACAAATCTGACAGTAGAGTAATTTTGTTTTTATCGTTACAGGTATGTACAGCCAAGAATTTACTTTCTGCGAGAAAGTGAAGGACAGATTACGTAACCAAGATGATTACCAAGCGTTCTTGAAGTGCCTTCATATATTTAGCACAGAAATAATCACGAGAAAGGAATTACAGAGCTTGGTATGCTACTTTACATGTTTTAGACATTTAACAGATAATTCCTTTTGTCATCATTTTACGTTGGAATTTTTTTTATTAAAAACTGAAAAAACTGAATCCGTTTAGTCAGACATTTTTGAGAAATTTTTCTTGAAAGAATGAAACTCATTTTTCAAAATTTAACTAGAATTTAGGAAAGAGCTCTTTACTCTTTCCTATATTTTTCCTTCCATTTTTTGCGCCTCCTTGCATTTTCAATTTTTTAAAATATATCATCTAAACCATAGTCACATGGAATGGGGATCGTTTCGGTACGGGATCGCGGATCGGGATCTTGGTTCGCTAGGCACCTAAAATTCGGCTCGATGGAGGGTAGGTTCATTTGGGATCGCTTCGGTACGATGTACCAAGTAATGTGGTACCCAATAATTAATATATTAATTTGTGCTAAGTGTTGGGTTTTATGACCTAATTAACACGAGTACGCAGCGGAATTAAAGAACAAATGCAGAACACATTAATTAACAAGGATAGAAGATGATTACCTTTTAGCACGAAACGATACACCGTTTAAAGGTAACCGTTAACTCCGTCTTCTATATACGCGTATGTATAATAACCACACGCAAAACCTCCAAGATTTAAAGTAAGATCTCTCTAAGCTTCCACACACAATACGTTCTTAGCAAACAATGAAGTATGCTAGTACTAATAGTGTTTTAGTAAACGAACACCGCAACACTTGAATGAATCAACACGCGAGCTAACACCACGGTGGTGGTGGTACACGATCGCCAAACAAAACCCTAAAGGGTTGTTTGGTTTAAGTCGATCGGCAAAGAAGACAAACCGAAAAACCCTTTGGGTTTGTGGGATCGGTCGAACACAAGGAGGAAGAGAGGGGAGAGTATTAGGGATTTTTCACAAAACACATACTCAATAATGAACCTCAAGTCCTCCTTATATAGCCTACACAATCTTGGAGAACAAGCAAGCAAGCCCAAACCCTATTGGGTTGTGGGTTTCGGCCGACCAAAGGAGAAGGGGGGAAACCCTCACTTTCCTTTTTCCCGTTTTGCATATTAGTCCTTAATGTTTAACTTTTAAACATTTAACTAATATATTTATTTATCGTTTACTAAAAACACTAATTAAACATTGTTTACGTATTAACGTGTGCGTCCCCTTAGGCTCGAATAAATAATTCGGACATATATTATTTACGATGGACATATTCCAACAGCTCCCACTTGGACATGTAAATAATACAATAACATTGGTAAGCGTCTAGCAACACGCCAATGCTCCCGAAATATTCGAGTATGGTTTCACAGGGCATGAACAAATGATTTATGAATTTACAATCCCTTTGTTTCCGATACCGTTGTTAAATTGGATATGGATCAATGTCATTCCATATTTAACGATTCTGTTTCTCATATATGAAGTAATCAAGATTACTGAAAATCAATGAGACATATCTACATGAGTTTTCAGGTACGGCCATACACACATCTGATTATTTCTATGAGGGGCCCAGTGGTATCTTCTTCAACAATTTGAAGGAACAAATTCTATATTGACTACAAGTGTCTAGTCATCATGTGGCATAAACCATTCTGACATAGCCCTTATTAGTTACCTTATTCAGGACAACTTAAACTATATCAAGAAGGAATATCCACATATGCTAAACCTACTTGCATCTCAAGTCTAAGGATTTATGTAAATAAAATCACGTACAAGATTCACTTGATGACGTCGATCCATAAAGTGATATTCTTGTGGCGGGGAAATCCAATATTCATCTTATGAATATCATGTGAGTTTGGTGGACTCATCCTTAATATCTCCAATATCACCAATCACTCAGAATTGTCTTAGTTTAACAATATTCCCATATTGTTAATCGACAACGGATTAATTTAGAATAATACATTTATTATTCATAGATTTAAACATGCAGATATATGATACAATTTTATAATATAAAATAACAAAAATACCAACGCATCATTATCATAAAATAAAATTGTTTTAACATCCCTTATCTAAATACTAAACACAGATCTACATGAAACTACAAAGCAGACGATAGCCCATCTCCTAGTATGTTGAGTAGCTTTCCTATTTTGATAAAGCCTTGTAAAAGGATCAGCTAGATTTTATCTTTGTGAACTTTAAGTATCCTTATTTTGCCCAGTTCAACACACTCGCGAACATAATGATATCGTCTTTGATAGTGTCTGGCGCCTCTCTGAACTCCCGGTTCATTAGCATAATGAACTGCAGCTGAATTGTCGCAGTACATATTTAAAGGTTCATTTATCGTTGGTACTATACCAAGCCCTGAGATAAACTTCCTAATCCAAACAGCTTCCATGGCAGCTTCTGAAGCAGCTATGTATTCAGATTCTGTAGCAGACATTGCAGTGGTACTTTGCTTGGAGCTCTTCCAATCCACTGCGCCTCCATTCAGAACGAAAACATATCCTGTTTGAGACTTCGTGTCATCTCTATCAGTCTCGAATCCAGCATCGCAATAGCATTCAACTCTAAGTTCTGTGCTAGGATTTCCACCATAAACCAAGAACATATCTTTAGTGTTTCTTAAATACTTAAGAATATTTTTCACAGCAGTCTAGTGAAGTTCACCTGGATTCTGTTGAAATCAGCTTGTCATATTTTACGCGAACACAACATCATGTCTAGTGCATCTAACCGCATACATAATGGATCCTACAGCCGAAGCATAAGGTACATTCTTCATGCGATTCACCTCTTTAGGCGTTTGAGCACCTTGTGATTTGTTCAAGTCAAGTCTTTCTTGCATGGGGATATGACCACGTTTGGAATTATCCATTTTATATATCTTTAAGATCTTATCCATGTAATCATTTTGACCAATTCCAATTAATCGCTTCGATCTATCTCTATATATTTTAATTCCAAGAATAAATGCCGCTTCCTTAAATCTTTCAGAATAAAAAACACTTTCCCCAAGATAATTCTCTACACTTTGTAAACTTGGAATGTGATTTACCCATGATGATAAAGTCAACAACATATTAGATGAGAATGTACATTACTCTCACTAGCCTTTTTGGATATACACATAGCTCATCAAGATTTTTGAGAAAATCTAAACTTTTTTAATTTCCTCATCAAATCTTTTATTCCAGCTTCTTGATGCTTGCTTAAGACCATAAATGGATCTTTGAAGCTTGCATACTTTCCTGGGATATTTAGGATCAACAAAACCTTCAGGTTGTACCATATAAATGTCTTCATCAAGATAACCATATTAATGAAGCTGTTTAACATCCTTTTGCCATATCTACTAATCATAGTATGCTGCTATAGATATGAGAATTCTAATAGCTCTAATGTCAGCGACAGGTGAGAACGTTTCTTCATAATCAACCCCGTAGAGTTGAGTATAACCCTTTGCTACAAGACGACATTATAGACATGTACAATACCATCCATGTCCGGTCCTTTTTTCTTAAAAAGCCACTTACTCTTAATGGTCTTACAACCAGGAGAAAGATCGACCAGGACCCATAGCATATTGTCCATCATAGATTGTATTTCCGCATTCATAGCATCAATCCACTAATTAGATTCTGAATCTAACATTGCGGCTTTATAGCTAGTGGGTTCATTAAGATCCCCTAGACTATGCTCCTCCACCTCTACATTTAGACATAAGCGGTTTGGAGCTCGACGTGTCCTTTCGGACCTATGAATCGGAATCACTTCCTCTTGTGGTGGTTGTGGTGGTTCAAAACCCTCTCACATCTTGAGCGAATGTTCTAGTGATTTCAGATGGTGGTTGTATCTTCATCCTTCATCTTGAATTCTTCCAAGATCAACGCGCCTCCCACTGATTTCTTGACTTATGAGACGTTTCTCAAAGAATTCAGCATACCTTGCTACAACAATTTTGTTTTCAGGTGGGAAGTAGAAATAGTAACCCATTGTTTCCTTTGGGTATCCTATAAAGATACACTTAACAGATCTTTGTTTGAGTTTGTCAGGCGTATCTCTCTTCACAAGAGCCTCACATCCCCAGACCTTTAAGTAGGAAAAGTTTGGAACTTTTTTGTTGGTGTCCATACCACAATTCATATGGTGTCTTATCTACCTTCTTTGTTGGAACCATATTGAGAATGCGTGTTGCAGACTCTAGAGCATAATCCCAAAAGGATAAAGGCAAAGTTGTAAGATTCATCATAGATCCGCACCATTCTAACAAAGTAACGGTTTTTTCTCCTCTCAGACACTCCGATTATGTTGTGGTGTGTATGGAGGAGTAAGCCTGTTAACAATTTCCGTTAGCTTTAGATAATCTTTAAACTCTTGGCTAATGTACTCGCCACCTCAGATCGATCGTATGCCTTAATGGTCTTCCCCGAGTTGATTTTTTCAAACTTCATTTTTAAACACGTTGAACGTTCAAAAACCTCATGTTTATGTTAATAAGATAAACATAACCATAACGGCTAAAATCATCTGAATGTAATGAAGTAGCTAGCACCTAGTCTTGACACAAGGTCTAAATGAGACACATATCGTCAGAATGTATTATTTCCAAGAAGATCTTTTTTGCCCTGATCGAGTAACTATAAAGGAAAAGGTTTCTTTTGTCATCCTTTCCATATAAGGATTAAAAAAAAAAAAAAAAAAAAAATAAAATAAATAATAATATTATAAACAAGATTCACATTTATCAAAAGATTCATCATCCGTTGATTTTAACAGCCCATCTTGTTGCAGCTGTTTAATACGTTTCTTGTTTATATGAGCAAGACGGCAGTGCCATAGATAAGTAGAGTCCAAGTTACGCTTGACTCTTTTGTTGCTAACATTATAAATAGAATTAACGTTTGGTACAAGATCATGCATATCAATTTCATAAATACCATTACGAGCAATAGCATTAAAATAAAGAACATTATTCTTTGAAATTGAAATTCCATAATCCGTAAAGCATTGAACAAATCCATTGTCAACCAAACGAGAAACTGAAACAACACCTCTAGTAATAGTAGGTGCATAATGACAATTGTCTAAACAAATCACTAGGCCATTAGGTAAATGTAAGTCATAACTTCCAATAGCTTCTACTTGTTCACGAACTCCATTGCCCACGTACAAGTAAAGAGCTCCTCGTTTCAGCTTCCTTTCAATCCTAAATCCCTGTTTTGTGTTACAAATGTGAGTACCACAACCAGTGTCATACACCCAGGAGTTATTATTAGGTAAAGAAAATAATTCTATTGTGAAGATACCTGAAGAACTGGCAGAGCCAACTTGCTTCTTTTTCTTCAACAACTCAGCAAGATAAACAGGACAATTCCTTTTCCAATGTCCTACCTCCTTGCAGTGGTGGCAGGCATCATCCTTAGCTGGGCGCTCCATAGCAGTAGGCTTAGGGTTTTTAGGCTGAGGGATATAAACCTTCTTATCCTTTCCCTTGCCTTTAACCTTATTGTTGCCTTTTGCATTAAGCGATTTCTTATTGGCCTTCTGGATTTTACCACTTTTAATCATCATTACTTGTGGTGTTTCAGCCTTTTTAGGTAAACCTTTTTCATACTCAATAAGCATAGCATGAATTTCACCAATTGTCTTCCCCATGTTATGCATATTGTAATTTCTGACAAATCCCACAAAATCTTTAGTAAGGCCATTAAGAATCAAGCCTACTGAGATATCTTGTGGTAGTACATAACCAAGGCGTTCCAGTTTCTCCACATATCCTTTCATTTTTAGGACATAGTCAGCAACTGGTTTACCCTCTTCTTGTTTGCAAGCATGGAAAGATTGGATTAAGTCAAACTTCTCTACTCCAGCTTGTTTTTCAAACATAGATCTGAGCTCCTGAATCATGTCATACGGATAGTGCAATTCAAACTGTCTATGTAGTTCAGGGGTCATACTCCCAAGCATAAGACAAGCAATCTCAGTATGAGCATCATATAGAGCTGTCCACTGATCTACAACATTTGGTTCAGCAACAGGCTCAGGAGCAGGAGGTAAAGGCTGTTCAATGACATGCATTTTCTTCTCGACTCTCAAGACTAACTTAAGTCGAGCAAACCATTCATTGAAATTATTACCAGAAAGTTTTTCTTTTTCAAACATCGACCTGAAAGCCGAATGGTTTATGTTTTGAACAGGTAGTGCCATCTACAAAAACATAAAAAGTTCAAGAATTTAGTATTTTCGATAATACTCCTTGAAGAAAATTAATTACCCACGTTTATTTAATTAAACAATTAATTTCCTAAGGTTAGGACCCAACTTGACATACCCCCACCACATCAGTTGATCTGCTAGTGATGGTGTATTCAAAAGGTAATCAACGATTGATAATTCACAACTTTTGCAATTCCTAAACCATATGGGACTTACTTTATTACAATAATGTCTAGTAAGCATGTTTCATCCCATCTATGCCGCGTGTTAACAGGTCTAACCACAACAACGCTAAGTCGTCCAATTTCAAAACAGTAATTATGTAACACTCACCGTCTCACGGAAAAGCGTATAATTACCTTGTGATTGCAAATCTACACACGTCTCACGCATAGTAAAGAGCAATCAACAAGTGTTTTTACAAATTGGATGGCAATAACTTAGTTGGAAAAGGGTATTTTATTTGACGTGTCAAATATGTACGAAGAAGCATGCATACATCTTCGTATCATTGATTTTAATAAAAACTATTACTCAATTTAGTTATTATTACGGTATCACCTATTATCATCGTATCTTATACATAAATAGTGAGACCTTAAAATTGACGATTCAACGTGTTTCCAAATTTAAAGAGTTATGTCTTTTTTCAAAAAAATAACACTGTAGTGACATGCCATGGTTCACGGTAACTCCAATCGAACGCACAAAGAAGCGGAGAATCAGGTCAGCGCGAAGCGTATTAAAAACCTGAATTCTTTAGGAAAATCCTCCTTAAACTTCTCTTATAGTTTATTCTAGTGGATGAGCCGTACTTCCCATGAGTCCATAGCGTCTAGTTTTAATAAAAAACTTTAATTTTGGAAGCACATTATGAACTATAAATTGCTAGTCTAATCATGGAAGATTTTATATCGGATGTAAGCCGAATCCACTTTTGACTTTTTGCATTATATAGTCCATAATAAATTTAAGGGGCAATTTCATATTTCCCCCTATTTTCACCATTAATTTCATATTTACCCAAACATGCATCAAAAGTGTGGTACATCATGCATTCAAATGTTGTAATTTGGGTATATATGAAATTATTGGTGAAAAGAGGGGGAGATATGAAATTAATCTTAAATTTAATTTCGATAATCATTAGTCATGTTTATATTTGTTTTTCGAAAAACCCTTTTATTTTCTCACAAGTCAAGAACTTAAAATAAAACATATAAACATCAACTAAACTAAATAACATTTATTTAAAATCACTTAACAATTAAGGCATGCAAACATTAAATATGATCCTAATTATCTAATAATTATATAATGTATTTATTCACATAAGGCTCCTTCATCCAATGACTCCAGCCACATACATCGAATTAATCGATTGCGTAAGCCTTATATAAATAAATACCACATAGCACATAAATCTTTTAACTATTTTAGGCCCCATTAATTCAATAATAAGGGTCTTCCCGAATTCTTGAATCTTGGATCTTACCAATTAAGAAAATATTTAAAATTATGCGAATCTTGATCATATTTAAAACAAATCCTTTTAACAATTAACAAGATTTAAATATCTAATATCAATCCATGATAAATTTGCATGATTTTATCATGGATCTTCATTAACAATTAACAAAACTTAAAACTATTAACAATTAATACATCAAGTTTTATATAAAATTGCATACAACCTAGATCTCGTCTAATTAATTTTATTAACCGTCAAGATCAAATCTTTTAACAAAAACGCCCACCGGGGCATTAAAATTAATCACGAAACCCTAATTTGTCCAATTTTATTCCTTGTAATTAAAGATTCTACACGATGGCTCGTGATGCCACTGTTGGGTTTTATGACCTAATTAACAATTAATTAACACGAGTACGCAGCGGAATTAAAGAACACATGTAGAACACATTAATTAACAAGGATAGAAGATGATTACCTTTTAGCACGAAACGATACACCGTTTAAAGGTAACCGTTAACACCGTCTTCTATATACGCGTGTGTATAATGTCACACGCAAAACCACCAAGATCTAAAGTAAGATCTCTCTAAGCTTCCACACACAATACGTTCTTAGCAAACAATGAAGTATGCTAGTACTAGTAGTGTTTTAGCAAACGAACACCACGACACTTGAATCAAATCAACACGTGAGCAAAACCACCTTGTGGTGATACACGATCGAACAAACACACCCTTAAGGGTTGTTTGTTTTTGGCCGATCGCTAGAAGGGAGAAAACCAAACCCTTAGGGGTGTTGGTTTCGGTCGAACACAAGGAGGGAGAGAGGGGAGAGGTTTTAGGGATTTTTCACAAAACACATATCCAATAATGAACCTCAAGTCCTCCTTATATAGCCTACACAATCTTGGAGAACAAGCAAGCAAGCCCAAACCCTCTTGGGTTGTGGGTTCGGCCGACCAAAGGGAAAAGGGGGCAAACCCTCACTTTCCTTTTTCCCGTTTTGCATATTAGTCCTTAATGTTTAACTATTAAACATTTAACTAATATATTTATTTATCGTTTACTAAAAACACTAATTAAACATTGTTTACGTATTAACGTGTGCGTCCCCTTAGGCTCGAATAAATAATTCGGACATATATTATTTACGATGGACATATTCCAACAGCTCCCACTTGGACATGTAAATAATACAATAACATTGGTAAGCGTCTAGCAACACGCCAATGCTCCCGAAATATTCGAGTATGGTTTCACAGGGCATGAACAAATGATTTATGAATTTACAATCCCTTTGTTTCCGATACCGTTGTTAAATTGGATATGGATCAATGTCATTCCATATTTAACGATTCTGTTTCTCAAGAGTTTTTCTTCCATCTGTTTTTGATCATTGGGACATGATGTCTTCAGATCCATTGGAAGCTGGTTCTCAAGCAAACGCGCTTGTGTTGAATATTCGCAAGCGAAAAGGGTTGAAAGAGCAGATCACGCCACTTTCGGAGTTTGAGGACAAGTTATAAAGCTTGTTCAGTGAAGTATTACTAAAATTTCCGTTAGGTCAATGGTTGCGAAGAATGTGATGTGAGTATGTGGGGTACTATAAGTTGTTTTTCTATTGATAGTCTTGTTTGTATTTCAGTCTAATATGTTTTTACATGTTTTTGTCTGTGTTGAAAGCCGGATAATTTATAAGTGTTGCAAGACATGGTTTTCTGTACAATTGATAGAAATGTTGTCACAGAACACAGGTACATAAGACATATATTAAGTTTTCTTACAAGTAGTCTTTTTTACTCTCGGGTAAGGGTGAGACCATCTATCATCATCATACATCTGTCGTACCCACCTCCGGCGCGATCAGGTATCCGTATTATTGTTGTTGCTTCATTGGCTCAAATAATGAAAGGGAATGTCCATCAAATTAGAATCGAGTTTGGTTTGAATAGCCGTTGAGATATAAAAGGTATATTTTAGTAACAAAACTTGTTTCGAATTTCGCTTAGGGTGTTTAGGATTGCTTATTAAGAGGCCTAGGTGTAGTAACACCATAACACCCATTTTTTGCCGTCACGTCAGCGCCACATCAGCATAACACCAACACTAACACCAAAATCAAAATTCCTTATAGACCCAAAAAATGGCATAGACCTAATGAACTAATCATGGTCTTTCATATCTAATAGATCTATGGTGTAGATTAAAACCTCATTTTTTATTTAAAAAAAAAGAAATACCCATCAAAGGTAAGATGGTCATTTTTATTTTTTCATTTCTACACTCTTCTACCACAAAAAAAACACACACAAAAACTATCTCCTCATAATCCTAACCCCTAACCCTAATTTTTTTTTCCCCCCCAAATTACTTCCATTGATGGATCTTCAACCATCGCCACCATGATCCTACCACCCACCGCCACACACAATCTACCATCCATCGCCGCCCTCCGATCTACCACACCGACCACGACGACCACCACCTCGCCAATGACCCCAACCAACCTCATGCCACCATGACCACCCACCATCCTCCACCAATCTATATTGTGTTTTTTGTTATTTCTTTCACCACCCAACCACCAACCCCCCACCAACGGTCCTATATCACCCATCCAACCACCACCCACGGACAAACTTTAAGGTCGGCCCGTCATCACTAAATCTATCACGAACTTGCTGGCGTGGATTAGTTTTTTATTATTCTTGGATAATGATTATGTTGTTTTTTGAGTACTTATTTATTTTTCGGGAGAAGATTACATATATGATTATGATATTGAAGTAGTAGTCAGTAGTTAAATGATTATGTTAGAGAATCAATATATGATTTTGTATTTGCTTATTTATATTTATAGCTTATTTTAGATTTAGTTTATGATTTGGTATTTAGTAGTTTTTACTGAGACATCTTGTATGATTCTTGTTGTTTTGTTCATGAGTTTTTTTTTTGCTGATGTAATTAGGTTTTTAATAGAGAATCATATATATGATTCATTCGTGAATCATATTTGATTCACATGACTATATATGATTCATAAATGTATCACATTACCCATTTTGATGTAATTTACATCTTTTTACTTTGTTTTTTTCTTTTTTATTGTAGAAACAGTTTCTTGCCAGCAGTTTTAAAGACAACATTCACACCGGATGATGTTTTTAAAATGAGATCAAATCAATCCCAATGTTGACGTGGTCAGAGCTACAAAAATAGGTAAGATTGCAAGAGTATTTGTGAATATTCGGTGGAGCAGGTTTCGTTGTTAAGGCGCATGAGGTTCAAGGATTGCTACAAGATTATGTCTGCACAAAGTTCATGTTCAAGGGCCAACATCAGGGTTTTGACTTTTTGGATTGACTTTGGTATGTGTTTCTTGTAACTTAGATGTTGTAAATCCGAATCGGAGGAGCAGGTTTCGTTGTTAAGGCGCATGAGGTTCAAGATTGCTACAAAGATTATGTTGCACAAGTTCAATGTTCAAGGGCCAACAATCAGGGTTTTGACTTTTTGGATTGACTTTGGATGTGTTTTCTTGTAACTTAGATGTTGTGAATGTGTCCGATCCTGTGTTACTGATGTAGGTTTGACAAATACCTGTATTATGCTAAAATGATGGTAAGTCTATATGGTGTGAAATGGATTTTTACTTGCTACGTTGATTAATCTTTTTATTTTCACATGTTAGATTTGATAAGCAAAATTCATATTGATTCATGATTAAAGACATATTTGATTCATACTGAAATCATATATGATATCCTATGACTCATATTAGGATTCCATCCATGAATCGAATATGATTTAGTTATGTTTTTTTATGTGTTGAGTACATTTAGTTATGTTTTTTCACATGTACATTTACTTATGTTTTTTGTGTTGAGTACATTTAGTTATGTTTTTTTTCAAGTATGATTCATCCATGAATCGAATATGATTCATCCATGAATCATATATGATTCATCCATGAATCATATATGATTCATCCATGAATCATATATGATTCTTTCAAGATACCGTTTTATAGATTATGATTTCTTACAGAAACATTATATATATGATTCTACAAGAACATTATATATATATGATTCTACAAAACACTTTAAAATACCAAATCTTCTAGAGCATTAAACATAAAGTTTATTCACTTTAGATCTTCTAAAGCCTACTTTTCTAACAATAGTTGCTGTTACCGTTTGGTCTCGGATATAAAACCTGTAGAATCATATATGATTCCAGTAGACTCAGATGTGATTCCTGAATCATATATGATTCTTAACAAAAATGCAGGCAATGGACATACCCAAGCCAAAAACATACTAAAGTGTTGGACATGCCCAAACACTCCATCAATTACATTTGTTACCAATGTAGAAAAATAAAGAAAAAACAAATATAAACAAAGTATGATTTGGAAAACTCAAAACTATTCAAGAAGCTGTAGTTAATTGTTCTGTAGCGGTGTTTCTCGCTTCTTGTTTGGTAGCAGTAGCAGCAGTTCCTGCTTCTTTTTCAGCCGCTGCAACAATCCTTGTTGTTACAGAATCATATATGATTCACATGAATCATATATGATTCTCCATTTAAACAGAAGCACCTATGATTCTGTTTACAAAACAAAGAATATTCAGAATGATTTAACAAAATACATCACATTCAACAAAATACATCATTTACTCAGAATCACCTTATAATGAAGCAAGTCGAGATAAATCAGACAAGTACAATAAATCTTAAAACACATTCAATCAACTATAAGCGAATATGGAGCAATAATCCTGTATATGCGCATATCTAATATAGACACTGCAAATCTAATATCAAAGACAATCAGAAATAACACCAAATGACTTCATATTATAATTTATTACCAAAGTAGTACTATTGTCAACAAAAACTTAAAAGACCACATGAATCTTTCATAGACTAACAACCACGAACCATTACAATGACTTCCAATAACAACCAAGGTTGAGAGTGGACTCAGTTACCACCACGAAGACGGCCAATTACAACCAAGGTTGAGAGTGGACTCAGTTACAACTATAATTGGAGTAACTGATAAGAAGATCGTCGGTGGAAGGTCGCCGGAAAAAGGTCGACGGTGGAAGGTGGGTGGGAAGGGAGCCCGATCTAAATTTTATTTTTGGGGAAAAAGTGAGGTGTGTGTAAAATATAGGGTTATATAGTTGGACGTTTCCCCTCAAGAGGTAAGTACGGCTCATCAACATTTGGTTCCCAATATGTCGTTCCTCCGGGTGTCTCATTGTGAAGGTATAAACTTGGTCTTGGTGTATTGATTTTAACTGTTACAGAATCATATATGATTTTGTGTTAGGTACATTTACTATTAATGATATATGATTCAAATATATGCATGAATCATATATGATTCAGTATGAATCATATATGATTCAACATGAATCATGTATGATTCACATGACTCATATATGATTTTCCTAAATATTCAGAATACTCAGAATCATTTAACAAACACAATACTCATATAACAAACACATCACATTCATCAAAAAACATTTTTTTACACAGAATCATATATGATTTACCTGGTTGTAGAATGACATTGGCTTCTACATCTTCATTCATAGTAACATCATCAAGTTCTTCTATTTCAGCCTCTATAAGAAGATTTTCTTCTCCAACAACCGGAACAACAAACAAATCTGCTTCATTTATATTACAAGCCCTAGCCGTGGATGTCGACGGAAGAAGGTGACTGGTCGAGGAGGTCGCCGGAGGAAGGTGACTGGTGGTGTTGGAGGTTGGTGCCGGAGGAAGGTTGGTAGTCGTGAAGGTCGCTGGAGGAATTTTAGTAGTCGTCGCCTGAGGAAGGCTACTTGTCGGCGTGTTCCTCATTTTTGTTGGTAGAGTTCGCCGGAAAAAGTTGCTTGGATTGGCCGGTGAGGTCTGTGTTTTTTTTTTTTTTACAAAAAGTGTGAGAATGTGTGATATTTAAGTTTAAATATGTGACACAAATACCCCTTAGTGTTAAAGAGGGGTAAAATCTGGACCCTTGGATCAATCATAGATGGATGGCTTGGATGGTTTCATTAGATCTATGACAATGTGGGGGTCTTTGTGGATCTCAACTCTCCCTTATCATAACACCAAATAACACCTCTCACCTCTTTATTTTTATAAAACCCCCTTTAATTATTTCATTCATTTAACAAACTAATCATTTTATTTATTAAATTCAAATACACATTACAATACTAAAAAAACACACATTAAAAAAAAATTCCGAAATTAAAAAAAAAAATACGCCCGACGACGTTTCTTCTACGATGCTTCTTCAACTTTCGCGCCAAATATTGGTTCATAAAGTGTCTTTGTTAGAACTTAGTATGCGTATCTCTTATTCTCTTAATTCTTTTTTCGCTTTACGCGTTGGGTTTCACATTATCGATGATCCACATTGTTTGCATTGACCCTTGCGGGATTGAGAAAACAACATGTTTGATCGTCAACAATCCGAATTATTTTATTTCTACAATCAGTTATGCATTATGATGCAAGCATTACATGATTTACGTATGTGTTGACTTCGTATTCACGAGCCGGGTTGATTGAATGAGTCTCCAACGTCCTTGGAGAAACCGAAAGCCCGCTCGACATCTTTCTGTGCACTTTCTTGACGCTGTTTTTAAGTACTTATGCTGCGGATAAGTTTGCAACCGGGAATGATTTGGACGGATACTTGCCACTCTGGCGTTAAAAATTCCATCGGCCAAGTAATACCCATTACGATACTCAACTCCGTTTACCACATACGGAACCACAGGGGCTAAGTCATCTATTAGTGACGAATAACGAAGAAATCATCTAACACATTAATATCGTTATTCGCACCCGCTCATCCCATAAAAACGCATGCCAAATACCACAAATCTTGCGAAGCTACTGCTTCTAGCATTATAGTAGCTTTTTTTCACCCCTACGTATTGACTTGCATGATCACTGGACAATTTTTTCATTACCCAGTGCATACAATCAATACGTTCATTGCATTCTCGATATAATCCATGAACCATTGTTATGCTTTTGTTGTATTTTTACAACGTCTTCAGATGTTGGCTTTCTTAAATACTTCGGCATATAGAATTTCATGATGCACATATTAAAGAAAAATAGAGCATCTCGTGCAGTATGCTCACTCATTTGCAAATATTCATTAAACGCGTCGGGTGTGCTACCGTATGCCATTTGGCGTATGGCATTTGTGCACTTCATAAGAGCACTAATACTCATTTGACCCGTACAATCAAGTCGATATGTGAAGAAATAAAAATGTTATGGGAGAGGATTAGCCGTATAACTTAAAATGCCATTGACAATTTTTAAAAAAAAAGTTTACGGCTCATACGAAATCTTCTTCGAAAATAGTATAACGGATACTTACAGTGATCATCAAAATAATCGGCCCGTAGACGTCTTTCGGCATCTTCAAGGTCACGGAAGATCGGGGTACGGGTCAATCATGCTTGAGCTTCTTGTTGTAGTATCCATTCGTGATACTCGGTAGCTTTTTGTAAATAGAATGTGTTATCCCATGTATTTAATCGCAGTTACCAACTATTTATCTTACCAAAATCTAGAAAATAAGAAGAAAACTTAGAGATAGAAAGTAGAGATAGAAACAAAGATGTTTAGAGAGAATGGAAGTTACAAAAGAAGGGAAAAGTAACCAACCCCCTTCACCAAGTGAGGTGGAGGGATTTTATACCCTAGCCTTACTAGTTGGCTCTGGGCTTTTCTTAACGGTACCGGGCTTGGCTAAACATGGGCTATTCACCGAAACACAACATATTAGATTACATCCAAGCCGTTGAACACGACAGAGCCTATTACATAACAAGACCTATTTGACCTTAAAGTGACCGATAACAAATTCTTTTTTGACTTAATAAAAATAAGGCAAACAATCTCCCCCCAATGTGAGGTCTCTATCTTCAAACATCTCTGTAACACCGATGACATGACGATAAAGAACTTAAACGTTTATGTTTTGTCTCTAGTTATGGTCTTGTCTAGTTGTAATGGCTTTGTTCACCATGCCTTTGGATCTGAATATGAGCCTAATTCTTTTGACTTAAATTCTGAGATCGTTATCTTTGCATAACTCCTGACTTAATCATCTTGATTGACATCTTGATCAGACATGTGCTCTTGACCAACATGCTCAACTTGTTACATCCTTGTTGACAATATGAAATACGTCTAACAATCTCCCCATTTGATGCTCTTTATTAACTTTGAGGCCATTGAGGTGGGGAAGATAGAATCAACTATCTTGATGTTGAACGATTGACTTTGAAAGCTTGAGTAAGATCATGTGGTTTAAGACTCCGAACTTCGCTGGAATGAGGCTGCAACACCTACGTCGTTATCCTGAAATATAACAGTATAGCAATAAAAGATGAATATGGCTTTCATTCATCTTGCTTCAGGGTTGCATTAACTCTCTGTTTTCCGTTTATAGTATAAATACTATACCTGTGATCAGGTAGAATTTCAAAGAACACCTAGACATGGTTCCCAACTCTAACGTAGGACTTCAAACCAGATGTATTAATTCACCATGCTTGCTAGTTCTCATTACGGAACGTCACAAAGCAGTACATCACGGTCAAGAGTGAAACCGAAATAGTTAGCTAACTTCATAGATTTAATCGTCAATTCATTACTTGACCAAAATTGGTATCCAGTTATCATAAGCTTGATTCATATGAGAATCTTACAAGTACCTACCAAGAAGTTGTTTGATGTTTGGCTCAAGCATGATTTCCTCTCAACAGTAGAATACTTGAGTATCACTCAGATTTTCTGGCAAGATTCACATGAAAATGTCAAAGTACTCTTTTGTTACAACTTTGACAATCTTTATGATTTTCAACAAGTGTAGTAAAGACGATGTGTCCTAATGAGAATTATACTTGATCTCTTCCTGCTCTAGACTCGATTTGTGCACTTTTGTTTTAGTAATCGGAGCTGGAGCAGACTCCACCTATTCAACATCAACAATCTCGGAGTGAATGTCAATATATTAACGTTGTAACTCCGTGACAAATGAGACAAGTTTCTTTTTTGAAGAAAACCCAATGGCTGGAAGAGTTGTGCATTGCATTCACTGGGTCCATACGACTTTTCAATATCAACAATCATCATTTTAATTTTGATAGATTATGTATTGACCCGGTTTTTGCCTAAGGTGTAAGGAGGGCTTCTTTCTTTTCACCCTTTATCCATACATTTCTTTTTCATTCTTCAACCCCTTCAATGCTTACCAAGACGTCATTACTAACACCTTGGTTGTGTTGTTCCAGTGTTAGCTTCAATCTTAGTCCGCATTCTTCCCCTTATACACATTCATCTCCATCATACCCAAGGACTGTTATTTCTAATCAGGGATATCCTTTGGTAGAATCCCTCGTTCTGTTGGATCGTAGGACTTATACCAGAAACTAACCCCTATGACTTTCAGAAATCGTTTGGTAAATTAATAGTTTATGGGTATAGAGATCGAACCATAAAAACATTTCTGACATTGTTATTTCAAATACTCCACCCTACACATGTGCTCCGAGATCGAAAATTATTTAGCACATGAAGGAAAGAGTTGCACTTAAAGTCTTAAAGATCACATTCGTCTATAACATATTTTAATCACATTTTCTCCCCTTATTTTAAATAATAAAACACTTAGTATTTGAAATACCAATTGATTAAAATTTGACATGAAAAATTCCATGGGGAGAAAAATTATACGACGATATTGCATGAATTTTATTTTCCCTGGATTGCTCCCTACAAGCAGTAAATGTGGGATACCAATATTTTATTAAAACTTGACATTGAAATAAAAATATGATATGAACCACAAAATGTTAAAGACGGAGTGAGATGCCTTAGTGAAACAATGTATTAATAAATTTTGACATTATAATTTCCACAAAATTTTTAATTTGCACAAAATGTTTTTGGGATATATAAACATGACATTTATGGATGTACCCAACACATTAAAAGATTTTGTTTTTTAAAAAAGCTCCACACAGAAAATTGATTCACATAAAATGAACATACTGGTCAAAATATAATCTTTGAAAATTATTCGATGAAGGGAGTGTTTTGAACACACAATTTTAACAAATACCACTTTTTATGGAAAAACATACCACAAATTATATTGTAGACAATTTGACATTGAAAGTTCTTTTTGAAAAATCATGTTCAACGATTTTAAAAACATGATAGAAGACTTTTCTTCTATTTTAGAGTAAGCGCACTGAGGCAAACACTCCCTATTACCTTCGGGACCGAGTTATCACTGAATGTACATAAACATTGAGAAAAATTTAGAAATGACAGTTATGTAAGCGTTTTAAAACTCATGTTCGAACTCAATTACATGCCCCTTGTCGATGAAAATCAAAATTTCTAGGTACGTAAATGTTATCGATACCAAGAACATGTCGAGAAGAATCTATTTGGTATTTTTGAAATTTTTTGATTTTAATATTTTTGTATTTTACAAGATTTATATTTTTCTATTTTCTTTTTGTTGGTTTTTATATTTTTGTAATTTCTTTTTTCAAAAATTTATAAATCCAAAAATAAAGAGAGAAAAAATATTTCCAATATAGAAGTTTCCATAAGCCGTGACAGTTGTAGCTAGCGTTGAAGTAGAATAAGTTGAATCAGGTTGTTTTGTTGACGTTTATTTGATGCATCAGTAGGAGTGACAGCAGAAGTACAAAAAACAACTTGATTTTCTCCATTGAAATATTCGTCGAACAAAGGACCGAATAGCACATCCAGCTCATTTGACGTTGTTACTGTCTCAGCTGCTTGATGAACTTCTGTTGACATTGTGGTGCGAGGCTTGAACCGTTTTGTTCAAACGTCGTTTGACATTGAGGTTCGAGGCTTGATCTGTTGTAATCAAACGTCATTTGACATTGAGGATCGAGGCTTGATCTGTTGTAATCAAACGTCATTTGACATTGAGGTTTGAGGCCTGAACTGTTGTGAACAGACGTCATTTGACATTGAGGTTCGAGGCTTGATCTGTTGTGATCAAACGTCATTTGACATTGAGGTTTGAGGCCTGAACTGTTGTGAACAGACGTCATTGAACATTGTGGACCGGGGTCAGAACTGACGTGATCTGACGCCATTTTTCTGTATCATCATCTGTGAATCCACTTTGACAATGGTTTCTGAGATATCATCCTTTTCAGCAACCATACTCTGAGATTTTCCTTGTTGACATTACATAAGGTACCTGCACTTAAATCAAGACTTTGTTCCTTCTGAACATTGATTGATGTACCTGCACTTACATCCAGAGTTTGTTTGCATTCATGAATATGAGGGATATCTACATTTGAACCATGTGGGGGTTCACTGTCAACCTTGCTTGTGCAAGAGTCGAATAACTTTCCTGTAGGAATCCACCTAAGACCAACAGATTTAAAAATTCATACCGAGGGTTATCCACTAAAGACATATCTAGAGATGTTTTTCTCAACACAACGGAAGACTTATTAGGAGAAAACCAAAGTCCTGGAAAGATCAGTCCTTTTCTAGTATCTGAGTATGACTCTTATGATCTACGTTTTGATACGTGTTGTGTCTATATTGGATTGGAATCTTACACGTGAATTTACTTCCTCCAGAGTTTGTAAACAAGCATCATAATTGCAATAAAAGACACACTTATGACATGTAGAACAAACCATTTTTAGAATCTTCAAAAGGAAACTAGAACACTAGAGTGATCAGCATTGGGCACAGCCTTATCAAACGGCGACTACACTAATAACAAGCAAACACCTAGATGTTTGATTGTTGTCCTAGGGTTGGTTTCACTATCATCATAGTGGTTTGAATTCTCGTCAGAATAGGCCACTAGTGTTTGAGTTCCCATCTCTTTCTTGTATCTTTTCTTAGCTGCATCTAGATAGGATTGATGAACCATGTCATTTATAACTAAATCTACATGTTTCGTAGAACTAATCTTAGATGACAAGATGCCATATCACGTGAACAAGTTTGCAAAGTGGTATTCAGTTTCTAGGCAAATAACGTTGAGTTTACTGGTTTTGACAAATTCATGTCACATCAACTTGGGAGAGCAACTGTTGTTTGACATTTATGAGCCCTTGCCAGATTTAACCGCATTCGGATGTTCTAAACAACTTGATTGGTTTCTTCGAGATGGTACACCCCAAGACTGATGTTTTATTAAACTAGTATCTACACTATTTCCTTTTAACTTCCTTAAGTCATTTTTTAAAGCAGCAATTGCAAAAACCTTTTCCTGAATCTGAGCTTTTAATTCAACATTATTAGCAAGCAAAGAAGTTGTCTGTTCTATAGTCTTAGATCTCGTGATTTTAATAGAATCATACAAATCTTTGTAATGCTTTTCAAAGTCTCATTTTCCTTACTAAAGTACCACACTATGTATCAAATTCGTGTTAATGTTCAAGTACATCATTTCCTTTTCATCCTGGCTTTATTACTTGTTTCTTGTTTTGCCCCAATTTTAAAGATTGATTTTGATATTTAAGTCTAGAGCATTGCAATGTGCTTCCATTCTAAAATCTTTTTAAAATTGGGCAACTGTCTCTTTGTAGCACAATATTTTCAGACTCGAGTTATTGTTTGAGTATTCAGAATGTCTGGTATCAGTGGGATGAATCAAGCAAAGGACTTTTAACTGACATGTTCAGAATACTGTCAACCCTAACCTTCAACAATGATTTTCAGTTGCAGAGTAAGTTGTTGTCCTATAGGCAAAGATATTGCATTCAGCAGTCAATGTAACCTCTTCCCGTGGCTCTACGACATAAAATGGGTCTGATATCTGCATCATCAGCATCTGTATCATTCCCTGACCTGCTGCTGTCATCTTGCACTGTTGAGTCTGTCCTAATGCTTTCTGTGTCAACCAAATCAGCATCCAATGCTTTACCCGTATCAATCTTACTCTCTTGCGTCTGCATCTGTCTTTTATTCACCTTCTTTCATACATTCTTATGACGTGTCTTTCATCAACAACTTCTTAACATAACCCATTGTTGGAGTAGTGTATCTCTAAAGTGTTGAACCTCGAGTCTAGTGTATTCAACAAAGTACGTATCTGTTATTTGACTGTCATAATCCAATGTAAACTTTGAATCGATGAACGTTTGGAACTGGTTGTTTACCACCCAAAAGGCTGCCATGGATCCATCTTTTTGAAATTCATCTTTGTCAAGTTGCTTTTATGTTTAGTTGATCTACTTAATTAGCATTGTACTGAAAAGGTAATCAACATCTTGACTCAAAGGATTGACATGAATTCCCGTCTGAAATCCAAGTTCGACGAGAGTGCCTTTTAAGTCAGCTTTGAAAGAACTTTGTAAGGTGTGAATGAAAATATCAAAAATATGTCATGCATCTTTCTTTTGCTTTTGACATCTTGTATTTGATTGCATGCACATCTTTTGTTTCAGAATTCAAGCTGCATTCCTTTACTAATTTGCTGGATGCAGTCTCTGAATTACTGTCTTCTTTCTCAGAACAAGTGTTTTGTATGACAACTAAATCAACTTTCAATGAATCAACATTCAATGCTGGAATTGGATGTGAATGATCTTCTTGTGTTTGCATCAACTTCTTTTGTTTCAACAATTGTGGAGTTCGTTGTTGATGAAGAATTAACTCAAGCATGTATTTCCCGAGGGAATCCATGTTAAAGATCATTGCATCGTAAAATGATTGAGCATCATATCTTGTATAATTCTGCATACGCGCTTTTAATTCTGAATTGAAAGCATTTTCAAACGTTGTTCTGAGATCAGTCAAAGTAGTTGTGCAATCAGTCCTAGAAAGTATATCTTTAGTAAGATGTTGTTCTAGTAAATCCAAGTCTTGAGAGAACGTTCTCTTGAAGATAGGCATCGTGCCATAATCTTGTAAAGTTTCTGAGAGAAACTTAAATAGAGACTTGATTTCTTTAAGACTGTGCATGCATCTACTTCTTGAAAGTTGTGTTTCCTTCTTGAAATGTAGAATTTGAACACGAAGAAACTGTAACAATTCTGAAGAACACTTGATGTTTGAGTTTGCAAATTGGTATTTGAATTTGACATTATGAATGATGTTGTTGTAAATGGATATCGGATCTTAAGTGTTATGAAGTGATTGATTGTGGTTTCAAATGAATTAACGTTCACGGGATTTTACAAATCTATGATTAGAACCGATAAAAATTTAACGGGATTTTACAAAATCAATAGAAAACCGTGAATGATTTGATTCGGAATCAGCGGCCAATGATTTAATTGTCTAAAAACAGATAATTTTCTGGCTAGGGTTACAGCTGATGTTTAAAATAGTCCCCAAGCCCTGAAACGGGCCTAAAAATACAGATGGGCCGTGAGCAAGAACAAAAACAAGTCTAACACAAAATCTAAAAAACACTGAAAAAAGTAATAAATCATAGTAAACAAGGGTTTTTGGGCCTCGTAAAATCTTACCAGCTAAAGGGTGGTTACAGCTGATTCCGTCTCGTTTTTCTCTTCGATTTAAGAGTCACTGGCCTGAAACGGTCTTAACTGAACAAGTAATACAGTTATTACAAAACCCTTTCTCACACAAGATTTCTAGACTAAACGCAGTGCCATTTGTCAAACGCAACTAATCTGGGTCAAAACGCATCAATAAATAATTGGCTGAGTAACGTCTAGTCAAAACGCAATGATGGTCTTACAAAACGCACCTGTTAGTCAAAATGCAAGACGATTAGTCAAACGCAATGAATCTAATCAAAAACAAAATACTATTTTTCAAAAACGCAACGACATTTGTCAAAACGCAACGACTTTGTCAAAACGCAACGCGAACACTCCATCAGTTAGGCAAAACGCAGCCAAGAAAAAAAATCTTCAAACTTTCTTGTAAGCTCGAAAATATGTTAAAACAACTATTAATGATGCAAGGAAGTGATCTAAGCCCAAAAGTACAAGTCTTTAACACATTTAACCACGAAACAAAGATCAAAGATGATTTTTTCTTGCTTTTTTTCTTTATTTCGAACCAAAAAAAACAACAAGAACCCACGAATTTTAATCACTAAACACCCCTTTAGCTCTGGTACCACATGTTATCCCATGTATTTAATCCATTACACAACTATGTTCTTTACCAAAATGCTAGAAAATAAGAAGAAATCTTAGAGAGAGAAAGTAGAGAGAGAAACAAAGATGGTTAGAGAGAATTGGAAAGTTACAAAAGATGGGAAAGTAACCAACACCCTTCACCAAGTGTGGTGAAGGGATTTTATACCCTAGCCTTCTAGTTGGCTCATGGGCTTTCTTAACGGGCCGGGCTTGGCTAAACTTGGGCTTAGAGCTTGAAACAAGGACAATATTAGATTACAATCCAAGCCCGATGATACCCAACTATCCTATTACATAACAAGACCTATTTGACTTAATGAGACCGATAACATTCTTGTTTCACTTAATATAATTAAGGCTAACAATCTCCCCCAATGTTGAGGTCTCTTTCTTCAAACTTCTATGTATCACCGATAACATTGAAGATATGACGTTTAACGTTTATGCTTTGCCTTGTTATGGTCTTGTCTTGTTTGTAATGGCTTTGTTCATCCATGCTTTGTGATCTTGATTTTGAGCCTTTATCTTTTGACTTT